>RJWM01000437.1:0-219992 GCA_004363535.1 Dasyprocta punctata
TCCTGATCCACTCTGCCTGTGTTTCTTTTTTGTTGGTGAATTGAGGCCATCTACATTAATGGTTATGGCCAACATGCACTGCCTCGTCTCTGCCATGCTGTTTTCCTGCCATTGGCTGCCTACTTTTCCTCTCCATTCAGTTGCCTGCCCCACTCGGTGATACCCCTCTGCCACTGTTCCTGAGAATGTGGTCTTTTTTATCTCTCTCTAGAATGTCCTTCAGTATTCTTTGTAGGGTTGGTTTGGTGATCATGAATTCCTTCAGTTTTTCTTTGTCATAGAAGTATCTTGTTTCTCCATTAATTTTGAAAGATAGTTTTGCAGCGCACATCAATCTGGGTTAGAAGTTGTTTTCTTTCAGGACTTGAAATACTTCACTCCAAACTCTTCTTGACTTGATGGTTTATTGTCTGTTGTGATTCTGATGGATTTTCCTTTGTAGGTGATCTGTTTCTTTTCTCTAACAGTTTTTAATATTCTGTTTTTGTGTTGAATTTCTGGGATCTTGATTATTATATGTCTGGGTGTGGATTTATCTTGGTTATGGCTAGCTGGAGTTCTATATGCTTCATTTATCTGAAAGTCACTTTCTTTTCCCATGCTTGGGAAGTTTTCTGATATTATTTCTGTAAATAGACTTTTAATGTCATTTGTGTTGACCCCTGCTTTTTCATTCACACCTTTTATTTATTAAGTTATGTTTTTTGGGTTGTCTTGCAGCCATTGAATTGCTACTTCTAGGTTCCTTATTATTTTTAAGAGATCTTTCCTTTCACAATCACAAATTGCAAACTTTGTCTTCAGGATTTGAAAGTCTATCTTCAGTTTCTTTCAAGTGGTTTTGCCAGCTTTCAGTGGAGTTTTTAATTTCCTGGATATCTCTTTGAATCTGTTTCATGTATTCTAAATCTTTTTTGTATTGTTCACTCAAGGTTTCCCTCATTTTCCTATGCTCCTGCATTTTTTCATCTATGTCTTCTTTAGAGATGTTTAGCAATTATCTTATTTTGCTCTTCATTTCTTCTTTTACCTGAGTTAGTATTTCTGTTCTAATTTCTTTTATAGCCCATGAAGTGGTTTCTTTACTTCAGTTGCCATCACTTCAGAAACTTCAGGTGTGTAACTCCTGATCTCTTCCATGCTTGCATCTCCTGGACTTGCTCTGCTTAGATTGCAGGCCAGAGACTGCTTTTTGCTTTTTTGTCCTGACATATTCCTGGATGCTTCTGGGCAAGTGGGTACTGGGGTCCCAGGCACTTCCTGCACTGGCTACAATTTCTCTGAATTGAGGCTGTTTGGTTCTTCTAGACAGTACTGGCTATGGGTATCTGATGGTGGCCATTGGGTGGGCTGGTGCAGGGCTCTCTGCTCATTTTCCCAAACTGTGTTGGCTCCCTGATGGCTGGTGGTGTGTGCAAGGTGGTGGGGCTGCAGCCATCTGAAGACCTGGGCTGGTCATCAGTGGGATCCTCCACTTCCACCCCTGGAGTGTGTGTGGGGGCAGGACTGGCCACAGCTTCCAGACCCAGTTGGCTACCCCCTAGCAAACTCCACAATGGTGCTAGGTTGCACATGGGGGCAGGGCTCAGTCTGAACAATTTCCACGGGTCTGTGCCCACCTTAGAGCTGCTGGTGGAAGCCAGAAGCAGTTCTGATTCTGGGCTTATCCAGCCTGATTCCAAAATGGCTCCAGGCCAATTGTTCTTTCCCATGGAAGGACTGAGGCCTCTGCACTCACCACCAGCTAGTGCAGCTTTCCAGGTCCACCGCTTCTCTCACTGCCACTTCCCTCCAATGCTGCCTCTCTCTGCAGAGGCCTCCAGGGTCACTAGCCTTCACATCACCTTGACTGTGTGTCCTCAGATTCCAATAGCTCCTCTCACACAGTGGGTCTGGCTCTGGGCAAAGGTGCTGCCAGCTACGGCCTTCTTCTTCCTTTAAGTTTTTCTTTTTTACTCTTTCTGTGGGCTTCAATTCTCCCTTTAGATTTTTCCTGGGTCCAGGGGACCCACTTCTTTCCTTCTTGCCTTCTTCATGATGTTATATTCCAGTAGCTGGACTGTATCTCTGAGAGAGGCTGTTTACTCTGCTACTTACTGTTCTCCCATCTTCCCAAAAGTCATTAAATATTCTCAAATAGCAGCAACAAAAAAGATACTTCATCCACATGAAGCATGGACCTGTAAATTAGCTTGATCATGACAACTGTTTAATAACATACATACACTTCAAAACACAAAACATGAAAATTTTATAAATACACACTATTTTATTTATCAATTATAGCTGAACAAAACTGGGGAGAAATAGACTATAGTGGGGCCAAGGATTTAGCTCAGTGGTGCAATTTTTCTTTGTTAAATTGAAATTTGAAAATCATGGTTTAAAACAAAAAGAAATTATTATTTACTGGTGAGAAATCAAAATGGCACAGCACTATTAGAGATAGTGGCAGTTTCTTATAATGTTAAGCAAAATTTTATCATACAGTTCAGCAGTAAGACCACTAAAAATTTCCTCAACTGCTGTGGAAACATATCCACACAAAAACTGTGTGAATGTTTATTATAGCTCAATTCATAATCACCTAGAACTGATGTAACAAAAAATATCCTTCAATAAGTGAACAAAGAAACAAACCAGTAAACCCATACAATGGAATATCATTCAACAATTAAAAATTAGTTATCAAGTTATGAGAAGCCACAGATGGATCTTACATGGATCTTGCTAAACAAAAGAAGCTAGTCAGAAAAGGCATATACTAAATGATTCCAACTCTATGACATTCTGGGCAAGGCAAATCTGTAAACATGGTAAACCTATCAGTATCTATGAGGGTTCAGAGAAGAGGATAGGGTTAAAAAGGTGATGCAGTGGTGGCACATGCCTGTAATTTCAGTGTTCTTGAGAGCCTGAGGCAGGAGGATCACAAGTTCAAGCCTAGCCTGGGAAATTAAGTAATTTAACAAATATATTAAAAGGCTAGGGATGTAGATGAGTGTTAAGACCCTGAGTTCAATCCCCAATACTGCACAAAATGAATGAATAAATAAATAAATAAAAATAAATGCACAGAGGGGCATATTTTAGAACTACTCTTTATAACACTGTTATGGTGAATACATGATAGTCCTTTGTCAAAACCATGGAATGTTAGAGTACAAAGATTTAACCTCAATAAATGCAAATTTTAAAAATCATTTAGAAAATTTGGGAGGTCCCAAGGTAAAATGGTAAAATGTAGAATGTAAGAAAACAATTAACTGTATTGCAAATGCATAAAACAACCACACTGAAGTAGTTAAGAGTAAAAGGTGCTGACTTATGTAACTGAAATGACTGAAATCTGTAAGACTAAAGACAAAAGAAACTATATATATATATATATATATATATACATATATATATATATATGTTTATTTGTTATAGTTTCTCCTCTTGTAAGCATGAGTTAGCAGTTATGATACTACTATACATACACATTGCAATAAAATAATTAACTGGCTGGTGGATGGTAGAAATCAGCTTTCTCATTTTTGGAGTAGGAGGTTACAGATAAGCAGAGAGAAGAGGATGAAGTGATTCATACAGTGATGAATTAGAGTTGGAGACACCAGTATGAACTCATGTTTAGCTTGATACAATTAAGGATGGCTATATAAAAACTCATGAGAAAACATCAGACAAATCACAAGTAAAAGACAGTCTAAAAACTGTCTGACTGATACTCATTAAAACTGGTAGAGGAGGGCCGGGAGTTTGGCTCAGTGACTTAAGTGCCTGTCTGAAAGGCTTGAGGTTGTGAGTTCAATCTCCGGAGCCGCCAAAAAAAAAATAAAAATAAATAAATAAAAAACCCTAGTAATGCTGGGCATGGTGGCGCACGCCTTTAATCCCAGCACTCAGGAGGCTGAGGTAGGTGGAGCGTTGTGAGTTCGAGGCCCACTTGGGCTACAACGCGAGCACAAGGCCGGCCTGAGCTACATAGTGTGACCCTGCCTCAAAAAAAACTAGGGCTGGGAGTTTGGCTCAGTGGCTTAAGCGCTTGTCTGGCAGGCGTGAGGCTGTGAGTTTAATCCCCAGTGCTGGAAAAAAAAAAAAAAACTGGTAGAGGAATTAAAAACAAGAAATTTTATGAAATTGTCATAGCCACAGGGATATAGCTCAACAGCATAAGTGCCTGCCTGGCAAGTGCAAGGTTCTGACTTTGATCCCTGGTACCAAAAAAAAAAAAAAAAAAAAGTCATTTTCAAGAGATGTTAAGGAACCATGACTGCTAAATGCAAAATGCAATGTGGTATTCTGGATGGGATCCTGGACCAGAAAAAAGACATAAGGTAAAACTAAGGAAATCTAATTAAAGTAGGACTTCAGTTAATAACAATGAATTTTGTGCCCTTAGTGAGGGAACGTGAGAAATGGGGAAGAGAGAACAAATAGAGAGTTTGGAGGAATGCTGACATTTAAGAGGAGTTCTTCAGGGTTCTTGAAACCAGAGGATTCTGTGGAGAGGACTGAGAAATACCAGATGCCACTGAGAGACAAGCCACATGGTGGGAAAAAGTAGCCGTAGGTGGATTCAATGGAGGAATGCTGAGAAATGCTGAATATAGAGTTAAAACATGAACGGAAAAACCATATGCAGTAGAGGCATCAGTGTTAATGGATCTTTGGGGAGAAGACTATGAAGGTAAGGAGAAAAAAGGCAGCACCGAGTTGATTGGGAAACAAAAAACGGTCACATAGACAAAATACAAGTATCAGTCTTTTGAATATTCACTTTTGAAAAACATTACAAATATTCCAGAATATTTCCTTCCTACACCTGTAAGAGGATCCAGGGACAGCAATATCCAGTTATATTTGTATTTCCAACATGAACTTGTATTTCCAATGATCTTGAAGAGCACATTCATATTTCCAATGATCTTGCTATGGAAGATACTAGAATCAATACACATTTAAACATATCTTTTCTTTAAGGTAGCCACAAATGCCATTGTTACAAAACATTATTAAAAAAAATCATAATGGATATAAATGGAAACCATAGGAAAAGATAGCATTGGATTGGGAATTTACCCTTTGCACCAGCATGGCTTTCAACTGGAACAAACAGTTAAATAGAACCAGAGCACAAAGTTGCTAGAAGATGTATATTGCCACAACTGTTGAAATCTTAGATAGAGAAAATTTAATCAAAAAAGCCATAAAGAAAGACATACAGATATAGATTTAGAAATAAATACTGATAAGTAATTCAGTGTACATGCATGTGTTTCTTAACTCTGTCCACTGAGAGGTCTTACAAGCAATGATATCCTAGTAGTCACAGGCACATATAGTTCCCAGATTTCAGTTTCTAAATGCTATTTTTCAATAAAAAAGACTTGAAGAAGTGGTTACTTTCAGAGGCTGGGGCAGGAAACATAAAAGATGAATGTGAAAATTCTTAGCATGTCAT
Source organism: Dasyprocta punctata (assembly GCA_004363535.1). Taxonomy (NCBI): domain Eukaryota; kingdom Metazoa; phylum Chordata; class Mammalia; order Rodentia; family Dasyproctidae; genus Dasyprocta; species Dasyprocta punctata. The sequence goes on from RJWM01000437.1 coordinate 5,468, forward strand.
AAACTTTAAAAATGCTTCAAAAAGAATGAGACTTGTTGAGTGACACAGACACAGAAGCCAATCTGAGAGACTTCCTAGCTGTCAAAGATGAAAAACTTTTATTAGGAAAATAAAGAATGAATTCATAGGATGAAAGTAATATCTACATGTTCATACTTTTTTAATAAATAATTGAATAAGTAAATAAGGGAGATGGGACAGGTTTTACATCAGTTCCAAGTAATGAATGTAGAGGAAACAAGGAGAGAAAAATGGAAGCCTTGAAAAGAAATCTGGATATCTCATTTCATCCATGTGTGATGCACTTGGCCACTACTTGAGATATAATTATGTATATATTATCATTATTCACAGAAACTAGCTCTATGATTGTGTCTATAAATACAAAATAATGACGAATGATGTTAATTATCTCTATTATGTGCTTCATCTGCAAAATATTTACTAAATGCATTTTCTAAAATACTTTGTTAAAATAATAGTTTAACTTCCATTAATAACAATGTAGTATTTTAAGTATTTTACATCAAGCTTCACAAAATTTAGAAAAATAATTTAGAAATCTATATTTAAAAAAAAGATTTAGGGCAAATAAAATTCTGTTTTTGGTGGCTTTTGTTAGATGAACTAATAATAAAGAATCGTGATTGCTTATTATTTATAACAAATGTACCACACTAATATAAAACATTAATAAGAGAGGAGACTGGATATGATGTATATTAGAACTGTATAGTCTTCATGATATCTTTGCAAATATAAGTTGTTACACAATAAAACATTTAAAAAATACAACTTACAATAGCATCAAAATCACAAAATTCTAAGAAATTACTTTAACAAAGGAAACATGTGCTAATGAAAAATAAAAACTGAAAAAAGAGGCACAAGACCTTAATGCTAACAATTAAATCGCATCTCTGACAGAAACTGACTTAAACAACTGATAAAATTCCACAGACAATCTTAGCAAGATTTTTAAATAGAAACTATTTTACTGATTTATCTAAAACTTACATGCAAATTTTTTAAAATGTAGGATTCTAAAACTAATTTGCCAAAGTACAGCAAAATTATATGACTTTAATTATCATATTTCAAGATGTTGTAAATTCATAGTAATTATAAAAACATGGTATTGGTATACACATAGATCAATGGACCCCAGTAGATAGTCCAGAAATAGACTTATTTATATGTGATAAATTGCTTTTCCATACAAATGCCATGATAATTCAATAACAATAGGATGGTCTTTTGTAAAATGGTGCTAGAAAATTTATAGTTTATAGTCTTTTTCTTATGCCCATACATAAAACCTAATGTAAGGTAAATTGTACCTCTAATCTAAAAACATAAAACTGCTAAAAACAAACAAACAAACAAAACTAAAACTACAAAACTTCTGGAAGAAAACAAAAGACAAAATATTCATGATTTTGAGGTAGTCAAAAATGTTTTATACCGGGCACAAAACATTAATAAAATTACAAGCCAATAACATATGGATAAATGATTTGAAAAAGACACATGAAAAACGACAACATACAAATGGACAATAAATACATGAAAAGATTTTCTTTGCTTATGTTTGTTTGCTTGCTTGTTTTTTGAGACAGGGTCTTGCAATGTGGTTCAGAACAGCCTTGAACTCACTGTGTAGCCCAGGCTGGTCTCAAACTCACAGTGATTGTTCTGCCTCAGCCTTCCAAGTGCTGGGATTACAAGTGTGTACCACTATGCCCAGCAACATTTTCAACAACATAAGGAAAAAAGCAAACTGTGATCTCAGTGAGATGCACTACACACCCACTTAAATGACTACAATTAAGAAGACTGAAAATAGAAAGTGTTAGCAAAGCTGTAGAGAAATTGGAATGCTCACATATTGCTGGTGGACACATAAAATGAGACAAGTACTTTAGGGAACAATTCAGCTGCTTCTTAGAAAGTTAAACATATATTTACCCTATGACCGAGCAATTCTGTTCCTAGATATTTTATCTAAGAAATACAAAAACATGTTCACAAAAAGACTTGAACAACAATACTCATAGCAGCTTTATTCATGATAACCCTAAATTGGAAACAACTCAAATGCCCATCTACAAGGGAATGGAATGTAGAATATTTATGCAATGGAATACTACTCAGCACAAAAAGAAAAAAAAGAACAAATTATCATACACACAGGATAGATGATCTCCCAAGCGTGTGGAATGGAAGAAGACAGACACAGACTGTGATTTCATTTCCCTCAGGTTCAGGTAGAGGCAGAGGAGCAAAGAGTGGCATAGCTTTATTGTGAAACAAAAGAAAATTCAAAATGAATGAATGATGAAGGACCGCGGGACCAGATCCCACACAGGCATGAATTCAGATTTTCCCCTGGAGAAGAAGGTGGTCAGTTTTGATCTCAGGCAGCTCACTGTGGGACTATAGGAGATGGATTAGATGAACTGTAGGACACAGATTAGAAAAGAAGCAAGGAGAAAAACTGGAGGCCACAGGAAAGGAAGGCAGTCACAGAGGTAAGGAAAAACCTATTGCAGAGGATCAGCAAGGAGGCTGCACGTGGAGCAGACATCAAGCTCATCACCTGATCAAATCCTTGAAAGCAGGTCACAAGTTCAAGTTTATTATCTCTCACAAAATGAGATTGTTTCTAACATCTCAATCTCCTCCAGCTATTAGAAAATAATTTACATTTCCAGCTATAGAGCCATTAAGTAGCACCAGAGCCTCCTTGTGATTAGAAAGGAGGAGACATGCCTCTGAGCACCAGCTGGCCCAAATTCCTCTTTATGACCAACAGACCTGGCAGGAATTTCAAAATAGTGATCACCCCACATTCTGGTATACCAACTGCCTTTCCACAGCATGTTGAATGGGAAACTCTTGTTTTGCCAGTGCTTCACAGAGTTTCTTCTGTTTCCTGAAATTCCTGTGCACACTGTAGATGTCCATGAGTCTGAAGTACATACCTAGTCTTGCCATTTGTTTTCCTCCCACATCCCCAGCAGCAGGCTAATTTTCTTTATCCTAATGAGATCCACATTGCAGAGCAGCATCGCGCTATTTGGTGTCTCGTGGCAATTTGGACAAGAGGTTATCCCCTTATACGTCCCAGCATGTTTAACTACTCAGATAAAAACTGGAACAACAGACAGGGTATTCATTCTCTGAATATTTAGTGGGGATGGAAATACTCCAACTCATTCCTCCATTGAGTACTAAGAATAAACAATCCAGCTTTATTTTAGATGGAAAGTATAATAATCACTCTGTCTCTAAGTTTCAAATATTCATCTATCTAAGAAATAATTATTGAGCCCTGCAGTGTGTGTGGCCCTAAAATGTTGCTGAAGACCACCAGAGGAGAGGGTGGGAGACTGTCTTGAGAGGAGACCAGAGACAATTCACATGCTCACCTCAGAGCTCTGACACCACCGAACTGCCGCCCTGCTGTTGTGAAAGGTGGGTCTTCTGAGTAGAGCCTGATGATGCTCCTGACACCCAGGATAGGAGGATTGCTAGCTCTGAGACTCTAGTGCTCTGGTATGTTGGCACAGGGAGCAAAGAGACCCTTTTGCTCTCAAGGAGCTGCTAAAGAGATCAGTTATTGCCCCTGAGGCTGTGACATCCTGGACTCTGGAAGGAGGGCAACAAGAATGTGGACAGGCCTAGTCCTTAACCTGAGCCCCTTCACCAGCAGATGTGCCCCTCCTTCTTCCCAGCAACTTTGTCTCTCTCTCCTTCTCTCTCTCTCTCCCTCCCTGTCTCTTTCTCTGTCTCTGTCCATCTCTCTCTGTCTCTCTGCCTCTCTGTGTCTCTCTGTCTCTATCTTTCTGACTTTCTCTGTATCTGTCTGTCTCTGTCTCTCCATCTCTCTGTCTGTTTCTGTCTCTGTCACTCTCTCTCTCCACCCTTCCTCCCTCCCTCTCCTACCTCTTAATCTACCAGCCCCAACCTTAATGGCAATCCCTCCATGAAGCCATTCTGATAATTCAAGGCAGGGTTACATCCTCAGTCCTACAGCTCTCACAATTCTTGTGTATCTTGGAGGAAATGGCACTATAGTTGGGATCAAAGAATGGGTGGATTCTGGAAGGATTATATGTATAAAATATACTCAAGAACTAGTTATGGTGTGAAGTCTTGGAGAAGTGAATGCGTTCTTTTTCATTCATTCATTCATTTGGCATACATTGTTGAGTTCTGATTAGGTGTCAGGCTGGTATACAGTGGAAAAAATTTGATTGAGACCTAATGGACATAACCTTGGCCTACAGAGAAGAGGGCTAATAAGGAAGTGCTTGTCTCTCTCACAAGAACACACTTGCTTTCATAAGAAAAGCAATCTGCTGTGTTGGCAACTACTATATCTGTGTCATCCTGACCTGTTTGCTGATTCATTCTTGGAAAAAGACTTGGGATTTTATAGCAGATTAATAGCAAAACCCTATAGGGATTTGCATACATGAGAGAGAAACATAATCTCTCTCCCACTTTAATATATAAATAGGTTTTTTATTTTTTCTTCCTATAGTCTAGATAAGAATCATCTCAGAAATTTTGCATTTCTTTAGTTAAAAGCAGAATGCATTTTTCTGGATTTTTTCCCATTTATTTCACCATAGGAAGAATTGTTTGTTTTAAAAGGAAAGAAAATCTGCTGATCATCTAAGTATCCTCTGGAAATACAGATGAGCTGATTATTCTGACGAGGTTGAACACCAGGGTATTTTTTAAAACTGTGAAAAAGAAAAAAAATTGTTCAAATATGATTTCTCTTTGAGAAGTAATTGAAAATTCAAGGATTTTCAAAGACTATTCATATTAATTTCTAGGGCTGTGGTCTTCTAGGTGATTTTGATCTCAGCCTGACTTTGTTATAGCTTTTTCCAGCCTCTTGTTCAATGAGTTATGGAGTTTATTAATCAAGAAAGTATACATAGTAAAGTAAATGTAGTTTTCTATGATAGGTGCTATGATGTAGCTGTAGTTTGGCTCCCAAGGGTACATGTGTTGGAAGTTTGATCCCCAATGTGGCAATATTAAGAGACAGCACTTAATGCAAGGCAATTAAGTCATTGTGACTACCCTTGGAAAAAATTAATATCATTTTCTTGGGACTTGTTTTGGTCTTGTCAGGATGTTGTTACAATAGCAAAACTGACTCTTTACTTTCTGGCTTGGTGTCTCGTATGATCTCTCTTTTGCATGCTCTTCTGCCATTGTGGTATCATCCATCACGAGTTCTTCACCAGAGCCAAGATAATGCCAACACCAAACTTGAACTCTAAAACTGTGAGCTAAATAAATTTCCTTTCTTTATAAAGTTCCCAGCCTCAGAATTTTCTTATAACAATGGAAAATGGACAAATAGGAAAGGGAATGTGTGATGCTTTTTGAAGCAGTGGGTGGCTTCTTGGAAGTCCAAAGAATAGTCATAGGTGGAGTCTGTGGGTTTCTGAGCCCCGAAGCTCCACCCTGCCAAAGCTGGCACTTAGCATTTCCAGGATGGGCTCAGTTTGTAGAGGAACTAACAGGATACTGAGCCTTTATTCATCCAGCAAACCTATTTGTAGGTGTCTGGGAGACCTTTGGCACCAGCAGGGAATAGAGAAGTACCTACCCTACCTGGTGCAGATTCATGACATTTTCTAGAGAGGAAGCAGCATATGCAGAAACATGGAGTGCAAATTGTTCACACAAACTGCAGGATACTCATTGTGGCTGGAGTACTGAGGACATAAGTAGAGGAGAAATGTCTCAAATGTATCCATGGTACCTGTTAAACACTATGCTTAATCTGTACCAGTGCCCAAACAACTAACCCTTAAGTCTTTCTGAATAATCTTAAATAAATTATTTCACCTTCTTGAGGCTCAATTTTCTCATTTGTAAAATGGGAATAGTATTGCTTCTCTCATAGACTTGTGAATGCAATAATAATCAATACAATGCTCACAGTCCCCCCTTACAAATTCTCATAAATAACATGTATTATTATATACTACATAATATATATTATATGTTGTTGTTATATGTTTATACGTAACACATATATTATTATATAACACGTGCATAACATATGCCTGGCCCCATGACTAGCATCATGTAACTTCTCTTTCACTTTATATCAGCATATCATTGTTATTACTTTGACTTCTCTCAATAGGCAACGTTTTCTCTACAAATCTGCATTTCCTAGGGACTCAGAAAATAACTCCATGTATAAGCCAATCAGATTATTCTAGTTTTTCTAATTCATTCTAGTGTAAAGCTATTAATTCATGTGGACCATTTCAGTGATAATTAGAAAGCATATTTATTTCCCTTTTAATTGGCAAATTAAAGACATCCCTTGAAGAGAGATATGAACAACACAGAGAGTAAAAGTATTTGTGCAAAGAAACTAACCCCTATAAATTAACAAGAAAACTAAATGAACTGGAAAGAATTTCCCATGTTCTCCTGAGTTTTAAGGAAATATTTCATCTACCTAATGCCAAACAAAGTCATAAATGAAATATTAGCAGATGGAATCAAGCACTAAGTCTAAAGAATGAAAACTGATATCAGTGCCAGAATGGTTCCACATTAGGAAATGTATTAATATAATTAATCACATCACTATACAGAGAGATAAAAGGAAATGACTGCCTTAATCATGCTAGAGTAGCTTCTGTTCAGTGGTTCAGCTCTGACTGTACTGACCCCAAATGCATCAGGAGGAGGTAGAAATGGCCACGACAGGAGCATCTTTCAAGGCTGGAAAAGGGCGCAGTAAAGAGTAATGGGTAGGAGCTCAAGACAAGAGCATGGGGGCAAAGGATAGTACATATAGGTGTGATTTAAAGCATCAAATATTCTACACACTTAAAGCCTGTAAAATAGGAGCCAGTGTAAGTGAAATATATTAGTGTTAGCAAAAGAGCAGAACCACCTAACTATCAGAAAGTCACCTGGTGGCTATATGCACAGACTCTGAACCAAATTGTAGTTTTACAACATGTCTCCATTGTTTACTAACTGTATGACCCTGGGAAAGTTACCTATCCCTTCTGTACCTTATATCTTCATCTATAAAATGAAAATAACAATGGTATCTTCCTCATATAATTGTTCTAAGTATTAAATGAATTAATATTTTAAAAATGCTTAGAGTATGTCTGGTAGTGTATGCTAAATAAAATAAAATTAATGTCTTCTACAAAGTAGGACTTGGTGCTACTAATGCTTAACAAAACGAAGTATGGGAAAGACATTAAATTATATTAAATGGTGGATATTATTTCTTTCTGACTCAGTCCTTAGAGAAAGTTCGGTACAGGAATTGAGAGGATGTCAGATAATTTGAGGAAGAGCAGACATTAAGAGTTGCCAATGCTACCTACATCATCACAATATAGAGGTTTCTCCAAATTGTTAGCTAAAAATCCCACAATTGTATTTTGTCCCATAGTCACCCAGATTATGACAACAATAGAAATAAAGAGCATAATTGAGGCAGGAGGCCCAGAAAACTACATGAGAACTAAGGAGTGAGGAGAGAAAGCCCAGGAAAAGAACCATGAGGCAGAAGAAGAACCATCATGTTTACTTCTATGTACTTCAGTATGATTGGACTGTATGACAATACATTCATTCAATACTTAGGTAATTTAAAAATATTGTCAAGTCCAAGATGTTACCATGGGGAGAAACTGAGTATATGGGATTCTTCGTATTATTTCTTACAACTGCATGTAAATCTCAATAGAAATTTTCAATTTAAGAAAGAGTACTAAAGAGAGAGTACTCAAAAGAAAATCTTGCATTGTCTTCCTTGCTGCTATTCTAACCACACAGCAGAGAGGCAGATGAGCATATATTTTCTATGTGGAAATTAAAATTATGACAAAAAGCATACATCTCATTGTGCACATGGTGATGCATGGAGGAAAGGTCATCCCACAGACCTTCACAAGCCAGTCAAAGTGCCCTTTGCTTTGGTTTCTTTGCTATGATCCATGGTTTTACTATAGCTTGTCAGTTCAGAATCTTGGGGCTGCATGTGCACTAAGAACTCACCTAACTCAAAGGTGGATGGATATAGAGAAGCCAAGTTCAAGACAGACCCAGAATGACAGAACAGTCTGCTAGCTGTTAAAAGCCAGCTTGGGTTCAAATCCCTCACTGACTAATGATGAGCTTTGGGCAATTTGCTTCACCTCTGTAGACCTGTTCCCTGTCTGTAATAACCAGATAATAATACTATCAGCTTATTTAGAAGATGAAATCTCAAGAGAGTTCAGAATATCTATGGTGGAACTATGATGAAGATAATGATAAGCAATGTAATAACTATTGCTGTTCTCTTAATATATTATTATGAAATTTTTTATAAAATGAAAAAGTATATTGCTGTCTATCACTCCAAAAACTTTTTAAAAATAATAGTTAAGGAGCAAAAGACATGATATGCAAGGACCAAGAGAATCAAGAGTAGACAAAGGGGAAAAAGTTATCAGTAACATTTTCAGTATACAGAAAATTGTTGAGGGAAAGAAACAGACTAAACTGAGGACAGAAAGTCAGACCCTTAAAGTGTCCTCCCAACTTTCATGCAGACTATAAATGTGAAAGATTAAAAAGAATTTTGGCAATTCAGAGATCTTTTTTTAAAATGGGGAACTAAGACCCAAAGGAGAGCAACTGGTCCAGGGAGACATGGCAATGAATGGTAAATCCAGGACTGGATCCCACTTCCTAACCCAAATTCTAATGCTTTCTCATTAAGTATGTCTTCTTCCCTGATATTTTAGCAAGATTCTCTAAATCTTAATCGCTGAAGTTAGGATTCTCTATTTTTCTAAGTCTAAGGCTTTAGGTACCTAAAGGAGAAAAATGAGGGTTACTGAGATGGGAAGACAGGAAGAGGTTTTGGGAAGCAGAAGGAGCCCTGAGGAATGTATGTGGCTAAACAGAATCTTAGCAGTCTTTTTTCCAGAAACTAACTACAGAGGCAGAAGTGCAGTGCAGCAGTCAGCAACATGAAGAAGGCTGCTCTAGAGGTTTTGAAGCCAGTGAAGGTTCCGAATGAATTTGCTGCTCCTCTGGTCCCAGATGACAGCGCTGCTGGAAGCCTGAATGAAATTCAGCAAATTAATCTCGCATATTTTATGAGTCCTGCATGATGAATGCACAACATTCTTGATGTTAATTACTGTTTCTGCCAGTGCAAGGGTGGGGGTTTGTTTTATAGTGATTTCAATTACAAATAAATGTTATACCCCACATCACACATAAGCAGCTTATAAGCCAGAATGTGATAGATACACAGGCTCTTGAAGACCAAGAGTTGCCCACAACATGCTTTTAATTTGAAATTGATGAGAAAATAGCTCCATTTCTAGAGAAAGAAGTTCTGTTCCTCCATGCTTTGTGTACTTTCCTATCAGCCCTATTCATGCTTTGGATTTGGAATTGCACAGAAATAGAATATGGCCACTTTGCTGCTTTAGGCTCCTTTCTTGTTTTCTACTGGGAATAGTTGGCATTTTAATATTGTCATTTGGTGTGCAAACTTGGGCAGAGGTAAGTGGCTTGATGATTCTGACACAGTCAAGACTGATTCTCCACATTATGTAATAGATTCCAAGCTTTCCTCAAGTGAAGGTGGGGGATGCCTGCATATGGCACCCAGAAACATCAAGGGGCACTGCCAGAAGACATAGTGCCATCAGGCACCCAGACTGACTGAACAGTGAAGACCTATTCACTCAAGCTGGGATGCCTGAAAGCCAGCCTTCCTCTACTTAAGCCATCAACGTGTGCTAGCCAAGTGCGGCCCTCTGTGCATCTCAATTTGAGAGAGATTGGGATTCAGACAAGTAGTAGCCCCATTGCAGAGATCTAGAGCATTATAATTGGAAAGAAGCAAATGTTAAATCTGGCTTCTCATTGCACTGGTGGGGGGAGATGCAGTATGGGGATACTGAGGTACAGAGTCACGCAGGGTCTGTCCCAGGTTGTGGGAATTGGAGTCTCATTTTGGACCACAATCGTTTCTCAGTATTCTAATTTCAAGGCTAAGTCTGGAAACTCTCTCTCTCCCTCTCTCTCTCTCACTCTCTCTGTCTCTTATTTTTGGTACTTTCTCTCTGATCCTCACATCAGAATCTCTGAAAAGGTAACAGGTATATGGAGTACAGTAGTTCGTACAATCACATTTTCCATCTTTGACATTTTACACAAAATTCCATCTTGAAGAATGCCACATGCTGGGTTCTCTTTTCATTTTAAAAATATAGTGATCAGTCCCACCACAGTTCTACCCCAAAAATGATAGTTTGCAGTAAAGCAGAGTGGCAGGGAGCCAGCATGGTAAATACTGTATATGAAACAAATTTATTTCCCTTCAGCTCCACTTGCATAGGTCTGACCTGGTTCACATCAGTCTGAATGCCTCTGAGCCTGCGTTTTGTAGTTCAAAGAGTACTCCTAACATTTTCCATTTGATCGCCATGGCGTTCATCCCACAAACTAATGTAATTAAATTTGACTTTTATGAAGAGAAACAATGTTTTGTCAATATTTGTGGGGAACCTCCATGGAAACCAACAGTCCACTTCTTCACCATTCTGTAACCACAAAACAAAGATACTGCTTTCAATACCCACATGATTACAGCATAAACTGCACTTATATAAATTTCTCTAGAGCAAATTCCCAGTAATTTACTCAAGCTCCTCTTACACTTCCCTGTCTGGCCAGACAGAGCTGCCCTTTCCTTCTGGTCCCTTCCACTTTGGGGGAGAGGCTCCGCTGGGATGTGAATAGAGAAGCATGAGTCTTCATGAAAGGCAACTACATTTCCCCGATCTGTGCTAAAAGCTCATGGCCCTGCCTCACTGGGCAAGAAGCTATTCATTCCCCTCTCCCAACCTGTCTCAGATGAGAGGGCCTCTACAGCCTCCACAGAATGCTCCAAGCATCTTCAGGTTCATGACTTCCCAAACCCTCTTTGCTTTTGTTACTAAAGATAAGATGCTTCACTTACATCCCATGCCAGAATTCTATCTTCTCTTTTATTTCTTTCCAGATTAACAGTAGAAGCCTCTACATCCTCAGGAATAGAGCCACACATGGAAAAAAAAGTCATACAACCAAGAGTAAATTTAGACAAATTTCAGACCCTTTATGATTAATAATAGTACAAAGAGTTATGCCAATAGCGCACTCTGCCCAGTCTAAATGTGGCCCAGATGCTCTTCTTAATCTTTTCCCACCACTAAGAGGTGAGTTGAAACTAGTGCCCTTCCTGCCCTTAGTGGTCCAAATCCCCTTCCTCTGTGAGCAGATACCAAGTGGGAACACTCATATAATTTTCAAGAACAGTCATGCATAGACTCTCTCTATATGTGAGAGAGAATAAAATTAAAGCACGCATCTACCTCATAAAGGACACACTGTCAGCCCTACTAGCTGCCTTTTCAGAATAGAATGTTTACCTTAGTCCAAAGAATTTCTATTTTGTCCTTTGATGCATGCAAGAGGTTCCCCATGAAAAATGAGGGTGTTGTTCATTGTTCCATAGCAGCATTACTGTAAATTTAGAAGACTGTATCCCAAAGACAAATCAGTGTTCACTCAAAAATTTCAAAACTCACATCAACTCATCAAATGACAGAATTCCAGTTTCTAAAAGAGTAAAATAAAATGTAGTGTCTGCCAGACTTTCTGCCACATGCAGATGATATTCTCAAAGGTGGTCACAAGGGGTTATCAACATGAATGTTTCTAGGTTCTTTAATTCACACAGGAGTTGCTGTAAAATGCAGCAATTTTTTAAAGCATAAGAAAGAAGAGACACAGCATGATTGGGTATTAAAGTACAATTTTTGGTAAATTGAAGCCCTTAAGGAAAAATGGTATCATAAACTTGATGGCCCAATTTAGCCCACTGGTTTCTTGACAATACTTCCATCTTTTTTTCAAATAAAGAAATCAACTTACAGATTTAAGAGGTAGGCAATAGTAACTTAATAGTCTACATTTACATGAATGGGAAAGATCAAGCTTCAACAATGTACTAAATGTTAGGAAGGCATTCGCTTACTCTAAAGGCTTAAAAGAGTCAACTTACCCCTAAGACCATAATTTTCTGTGATTTGGACAAAGAACCATCCCATAAATTCTACCTCTATTGCCCTGGTTGCCACTATTTCTCTTCAGAAACACCACATGGTTGGAAACAATGCATTATGTGAGGGACTACTACATGGCCCTACTACCTTCCTCCTGAAGTGCTCCAAATGGCACAAGGTTAATTAAGTTGTTGGGGCAGGGAGTTTGCCATAAACTTTCAGAGGGGTCCACATACAATGGCTCTCAGCCACCTTCTTTACACCTACCACCAGCTCCCTGCTCATTACAGAACTTAGTCACATATCAAACAGAGGACTAAGACAGAGATAAACAAGGAAGAAGGCCATGACACACTTCTCAAATTTGTCTCAAGGGAAGTTCTCTCCAGGAGGTTTCTGAGCCCTTGTGAAGAGAGAACTTTGACTAACAGACACACCTATATGAGTCTGATGGCCAGAGAGCATTCTTCCATACTCCACAGGCACATAAACAACATCCCAGCATGGATGTTAACCCTTTGTGGTCATTTAAAATGGCCTGTGTTCCATGCCACTTTCCCCCATTCCTTACTTTCCATTTCAGTATCCATTTCTGTCTCAGGATTCAGCATCTTTTGACTGAATGATTGCTCTTTAAGGATGACATTGAAAACCTGATATTCAAGACAGAGGGAAGAGCACTGGCTGGCTGTTGGGATTTCCCTTCTACCAACTATCGACATTATATTCCTTAGGGCCCTGAAGAAAGGGATGGAAAGTAATCATTCTTCCCATCCTCTGTTTAACTAATTTTCCATGTACCAACACTTATGCTGGTGTCTGCTCTGCACAATGATTGGCACATCACAAACCCTCATCCAAACATGTCTGTCCACACAGAGATCTCTTGAATTTCTTAACTTCTTCCTGATAACCATGCACATGTAGTCCCAACTTCAAGGAACTTAGGACATAAGCAACACCACAGACAGAATTTCACAAACACCTACAAAGATGATTATAAGGAAGACATCTTTAAGATAAACAACTTCCAACGTAGCGAGAATATTCTCCTTGACACTAGCAATAGCTGCTATCCTGGGTTGGTGATTTCAGACCCACTGTTACCCATTTCTTGGTGAATTTAACTGTGCTGCTTTATTTAATAGAGTCTGTTGGCCTTCAGTTCTTGTCTAGGTTGACAGGAAAATGAGCTGAGGGGTATAATCTTCCAATAAAGAAAGTACACATGGGAACATATGCTGGCTCTATAAACCAACTATCCCCATTGTGACTGTTAAATTATTATTTCCGATATTTCCTCAAATGCTCCAGGGGGAAGCTACCAGCAGGAGTGACAGAGTGTGAGGGTGGAAACCAGACCCAAGGCAAAGCAAACACTCTCTTTTTTGCCTCTCTTGCCAATGTCACTAAATTTATTGATGGCATAATTGGAAACTTTGGCTTTTACCCAAGTGTTGCTTTCTGTGTGAGAGGCAAAAGGTGAGGGAGCTATAAAATGCTAATTGCTCTACATATAAGCTCAGTGCCACCTGCCCCACGCTTTTGTGCCATATAAATCATTGCACACTTTAGTCTTACCAGACTAAGAAGCTTCACTAGTAAGTCTCAGTAGGGAGAATAATACATGTTCACCTCTCTCAGTGCCTGTGGCTTCTGCCTTCATAATTAACATTTACAGTATGAGCCTTAAAGTATTTTCAAGTCTCTGAAAACTCTGCTTCCTGAACTAAAAACTCTGAGTGCTGAATGAAACAATAGCAGGATCAAGCAAGCCAATTCCACAAGGACAGAGACACAACCCCAATCTGTCACTGCCAAAGCCACAGCACATCTGGCACTGAGCAGAGGCACAATACATATTTGTGGTCCCTCCCCTCTGGACGTTGCCTTCACTCCCACCATCCTCACACCTACAGACACATATGGGGAAATCCAGCTACACAAAAAGTTATATCCAGACACTCAACAGCACACATATGCACAGATAAACATGGGCATGCACATACATAATACATACGTATTCACATACACTCCCCTACATACACATGCACAGACAGCCTAAACTTACTAGCAAGATTTGGGGCTTCCATTATCATTATTCTCTACTTAGTTTGACAGTCCATTTTGCTAGTGAAAATACAGCAAAGTATACCAAAGGGACCTATGTTGTTTCATTAATTTCCCAGTTGCACTGGAAGAACCATTAGAGTTTTCTAGGACAACCTCTTCATTTTGAAGGTGGGAAAACAGAGACCCAGAAGTGGAAGTGAATTGCTAAAAGAAGCAGAGATGGTCAGGTGTGAATATGGTCTTTGTTTCCTGAGATAAATGTCCCCAAGTTTCTTCTGGTGATGACTTCTCAGCCACCATGCCCACCACAGTTAACTTGATAAGGAGAAGAACAGGTGTTTATTGAGTGTTCCCCAGGCTATTGTCACATACTAAGCATGGACACTGCCTTGGCTTTAAAACTATGTCCACAAATGTTTTGTTACCCCTGCTTTTGTGAATAATTCCTCTCATCCATGGTGTGGCCTGTACTAAGTGTCTCACTTTTTACAAAGTATGCTACATCTGAGGTTAGATTGTAAAATGACTTTAGCCTATCTGTCTGTCTTTCCTTACTTGCTGGGGAAGGACAGAGGGCTGCAATGTCAATCTCTAATGAGAGGCCCACATGTTGAAGAACAGAAAAATGAATGAATTCAAAGAGGAGCCTCCAGCTAGTCAGGTCTTAGAGATTACAGCCTGGGCCAACAAACAGCTTACTTGAAAGTTCCCAAATCAGAATTATTCAAGTAAGTGGCTATTGAATTCCTGACCCACAAAAACTGCAAGATAATAAATGTTTGTTGTTTTATACAGTTAAGTTTGGAGGGCTGTTTGGTTTAAACTGGAAGAAGGTGGCTCTGGATGTTGCCTTCACTCCCACCACCCTCACACCTACAGACACATATGGGGAAATCCAGCTACACAAAAAGTTATACCCAGACACTCAACAGCACACATATGCACAGATAAACATGGGCACACACATACATACATATTCACATACACTCCATATCAACGCTCACACATTGCAGACAACATTCCTTACCCATAGCTCTTAATTATTCCCTTCACTGTCTCTTTCACTGAAAACTGGCACATAGGTGGTTTCTTTCAAGTGTCCTTTCTTGTCAGAAACCCATTGCTTCCATGATCTAAGCTATTTGGTATTTTTGAACTAACTTGTTTTTAGTTCCAGTTATCTAAAAAAGCAAATACACTAATGAAAAGTGAAACTACAACAACAAAATCTCCAAAGATATGATGTACCTGTCTGATATGGTATAAGCTGCTTCAAAATTACTTACATAGCTATGGCACCACTCAAATAAAACATCTCATTGCTTTGTGCTTGATCTATGATTTTGAGCTACAAGATGAAAATTTTCCAGTCCACTGAAATGCATGCTGACATTAAAACATGTCAGAGTGGTGACAGAGACAAAAGACTTGAATGCCTAAAAATTGAGTCCACTTCATAGGAATATACCCTGCATGGGTGAATTAATTGAAACATTTATGGAGGGATAAAATTGCACAAGTATGAATATATAAGGCCCTCCTGGGTTATTTGGTGGCCATAGGAGTTCTGTTAGGTAAAAGATAACTTAATGGACTAGTGACCTTTGAAACACTGTTGGGAATTCAGAGGTTTATACTACAGGAGTGCTACTGTAGTAAGGCAGCTTTTGCTTGCTTAGGCCATTTAGGGAGATGGGCACAGTATTTTTTTTCCTCTCACTTTCTTCACTCAGTTTGTCCTATCTGTGGCACACACTTCCTCATCTGGTGTTAAACCACTCCAGTCTTATCTTGGAAGAGTTAGGAATAACTTTTGTTACTTGAGGTAGGTCTGTCACTGTGAAATTCAAGGCTTTCTCCTTCCCTTGAATGTAGTATGCTTACCACGTCTTTAAACTGACTTGAAACAGTATCATTTCTAACCTCTAGGTAACAGAAAAGAAAATTAAATTGAGTTTTCTAGCGGTTTAACAAATAACTCATAGGAAGTAGCTTTGGTTTGGTCATTCTTTATTCTTGCTCAATTTCACCCCCTAGTTCTGCCTGCTCCTAAATGAACCACAATAGTTGTATGTATTGGCAGGAATCTGGAACTCTGGGTAAGGGTTGATGTTGTAGATCTGTCCAACCTCAGGACCACCAGGCCTAAACCTCTTCTCACAAGAGAAACATACTGAAAACACTGGCTAGCTCCAAAGTTAAGCCTCTCCATTTCTACGGAACCCAAGTTCATGGTTACCAGGATAGAAGTCTGTCTTATTAAAGATGTGGCATCATCTAAGGTAAGATGTGGCCAGAGGAAGTCACACAAAGTGGATAAAAAACCTTAACTGCAGACAAAAACTTGATTTTGGAACTAAAGATAAGGTAATTTTAAAATACAGCCTGTATGGGATTCCTCCATTTATCAATTACCCTAACTAAATGGATTTTTGAAGCAACCAACTGGAACTATAATCAATATTTATAACCAGTGTTTCAAGAAAGCAAAATTCATTGTCTCCACTAAAATTTGGGGCTGTATATCAGCATATATGTAAAACATAAAACTGAGCAAAACAATCTGAGATCAAAGCTTGAAAGCATGCAGAAGGATGGAAGAATAAGAAATAGCCCATGAGGCACCATTTATAGTCCCAGCTGTCAATAAACTCCAGGACTTCATTTTAGTACATACCTTTCTATGCCTCAGACTCATTATCCATAAAAAAATTATCTTTCCCATGGTGTTATTGCAACGATTAAATAAGATCACACAGTAGGATAGTTCTTGGAATACTGAAAACACATAAATATTAGGCATTTTTATTGATTATTGTTGCTTTTTATTGATTATTGTTGCTTTAATTATCTCTCTGGGCAGTTCTACATGGGAAAGACACATAATAATCACAGTGCTGCTGGATGTACATGTAGCTTGCATATTAGGATGAAACCAGTGTTTAATGGCATCAGCCCAAGCCTGATGCCCCTATGTCAATTAGATAGGGCAGGTTTCATTAGTAGGGCTAGGATTTCTAAGTCCATTACTCAGACTGCTTCTATTCTGGACAGATGAAAACTCTTTGTGCATCCTTTTGCCTCTCTCCTCTTTTTTTTTAATAAATCAAAATTCTAGGCAATCTTTATTAATGGAGAATCATTGTTTCTCCTTCAAACCTCAATCTATATCTGCTATGATTAGTTTGTGATGACTGTAACATTTTTCTTTCAAGGGGCTCCCTTATTTCTTTCACTTCCTAGGTCTCTGTGGGACTTTACTGTCTTTTTTCTTGACAAATCTTTTGTCAAGGGAAATTTTTAGGAAATCTCTAGAATTATCCAAAGAATTTAATATAGATTATATACAGGCTCTTTGTGGTCTGATCGGATTTTTCTTGAGTTTGATGAAGGCTATTTGCCTTGAGATTAGAATTATTTATTTCCACTTAAAATGAAAAAGGATATTATCCAACAATGATTTATCATTCTAAGACTTGAAATTATAACTTGAGTTATTATTGCATACAGTCCTACTAGAATTTAGGCTGATTATGGGGCATTACAGCATAACCATCTAAAGAACTATACTGAAGATTAGCAAAAGCAATTGAGTAACAACAGTAAGAATAGCTTTAATTTTTTTCTAATGAAATTTTTCATTATATTTTAAAGTTGTCTTATAAACAAATCCGGTGATCCTACTTAGTTACTTCCAAAGGATATTGAACCCTGATCAGATTCCCATATTTCTTATGGGCAACAAAATCCACTTTCTTTAAAATGTTCCCCTAACATAAATAAAATTGATCAGGTCAAAGTTTTCAGGTTAATGTTGGGAGACATTTTTCATGTGCCAAATATTTTATATGCACTACAACATTAATTTTCTACAACAAACATTTTAGGTGGGTATTGTGCAGATGAAACAGCTTTATTAAATTACTCAAGTATCAGAACTAGTAAGAGATGGAGTTGGGCTTTTTTTTTCTTTTGGTCATAGTTTAATCTGAAAAGCGTAAGCCACTCTAGTGACCTCAAGTGGAGGGGGATTTAGTACAGTGACTAAGCTACAAAACTGTTGGGAGAGTACAAGGAGCAAAAGGGAGAAAGTCATGGTATGATCCAAAGATGAGAAAGTACTCAGAATCAGTGATACACCCAGAATCCGCACCCCCGAATCCATGACCCTTGACCCCACTGAGGATAGTGTGGTTTCTTCTATCCAGCAGTTTCTGCTTATTCCACTGTTGTACAACTAGATGAAGTTCATCTCTCACTGTACCCAAGCATTTTCTTGTTAGAAAAACTAAGTGTGACCCTTACTCCAAAGAGAGTCTGAAAAATGTGATTTACAGGATTTCAGTCCATTGAACAAAGGACTAAAGGACCAACCATATGGATACAATTTAGGGAGCTCATAAACTCCAACATCACCATTCTCACTAAACTTCTGCTGAAATTATTTATATATATATATATATATATATATATATATATATATATTACTATGACAATTTTACCAATGGAAGTCACAAATAAACATTAATAAAGGAGCAAAATATTACTAGATCACAAATTTATTATTTTATATATTTCTATATATAACATAATTGACTTACTGCTAAACTTTATACACTTTATTTAACCTTATAAATATATTACTCTGAAAAGGAGTCCATGGGCTAAGTCAGATGCTGAAAGGTCTGATTAGAGATATATTAATTACCCTTGTCCTAACCAACACACAGAATCTGAAATCTGAACTCTTTCTGTCAGACTCCAGAATCTGTGCTTTAAACATCACACTGCTTGACTTCGGGAGCAATCCCTTAAGCTTTTCTAGATGCCATCAGAACTCTGAGTTTTTGCAGCTTGCTTGGCATTGATAGAACCTTGGGAATCCTGGTGAGCTCTGGGGGAGTATTTTTCATCCAAAGGATCAGTCATTTTTGGAGAATAGAAAGGGTATCATCTTTCAACGTTTTTAAAGAAGTTTACTCTATTTTCCTACATGCTGCCTTTTTACTTGCAAAATGCCTGTTGCAATGACTCCCTTATGGCATCTCAGAACTGCTGAGCTAACTCCTTTTTCATCAGGTACAGTAATAATATACTCAAAAATTAACTGATGCACTTAAAAGAAATAAAATTGTCATCACAGATTTTTCTACTACATATCCAATTCAAAATGCATATGTGTAGTATTTTCTTTTCTGTTGAGGCATTCATTTGTGAATATGGCCAAGAGCATCAGTGATTAGTTTGCCCTCAGGCATCTAAGAATAACAGAGCTAGGAGAGACCTCTTTTACAGATAAAGAAACAAAGAAAAATATTCTGTAGTATGTAAAGGTTCATGTGGACTTGGGTTTAAACCCTTACTTTTTTTCAGGAATTCTAACTCTTTCTGTATGTTCTTTCCTGGACAAAGATCTTCTAAATGACTATTTTCTTTCCTCCAGAACTTGGCTAGACAGCTGGTGAATTGTCCAGCTTCTTTCTAGCTTGTGCCTAGAAAAGAAAAGATATTAAAAACAGTATGTTTATACAATAATCAGAGGCCCCATAAATAGGGCTGGCTTCTTCCATCACCATAAAATGTAAGAATAGTGGACCAGACTGAAGACAAACACCAAGGAAACTTTAAATGTTATACCTGTTAGTAATCCGATTCTGGGACTCTAAGCTCCCTCTGATAAATTGACAGTTCTTGGTTCACATCTTTGTAGCACATGCTCAACCAAGGTTTCTCTTCCAATCATAATCATCTCTGGCAATCTCATTTCCAGGCGATTCAACAGACTTCTGAGAGAAGACATGCTCCAAAGCTGCCCTGTCATTCACATGGGACTCCCTATCCCACCCACATGGCTGAACTCACTTAGAGGAAAGTATCTCATACATAGTTCATATACTCAGGGATCTTTCAGTACAGGGAGAATAAAAAGGTCCTGACAGGACAAACCCAGGATTTTAGGCAAATATCCTGCAGTAGTTATGTTATAAATAGGAAAGAAGTCAGGGAAAGCTGTCTGGAGGAAGGCTTTTACGCTGAGGGGCAGGTCACCAGGTGAACAAAGAAGAAATTAAAGGTAAGGAAACAGGATATTTCAAGACCCTGTAATGAAAGAAGAATGAGTTTGAGAAACTAAACCTTAAAGAAACATTGACAGTGTAAGTACATAGAGGAAGAGAGGAGAAATAACACAAGTGAGGCCAAAGCACAGGCAGGCGGGAGTCCAAAGGATGTTACCTGTTTGGACTTTTCCCTGAAGACAAGGGGATGCCACTATTATGTTTTATACAGAAAATATGTCAGCTATAATAGGAAGGGAGTGGTGTAAAGGAGAAAATTCAAACTTGGATTAATTTAGATTGCAAAACAAATCCAGCAGAGCTCTTTGAACATTCATGATGGAGTTCTTTCTTCTGAAATCTAATGCTGTCAAACGGTCACCTTGGTACTATTTCTCTCAGTAATGACCTCAATACTCTCTCTCTCTCTCTCTCTCTCTCTCTCTCTCTCCCCCTCCCTCCCTTGTCATTCCATGTTACAGGACAAACACTTTGGCCTGCTTGGCAGATGAGATTTTCTTTTAACTAGTTCCAACAACTTCCTTTTAGTTCAGGAATCTCTTGCTCTCACTGAACTGATCTCCTTTGTCTCTCATGATTTGACCCCAGCACTTTCTTGCCTAAAATGAACCCCAGTTCTCTAACTCTGTCTAGGCCATTCTTAACGACCCTTCAAGACTATCTCAGCACCCATAACCCATGGAGTCTGTAGCCATCTGCCTCTGAACCTACATAAACATTCATCTGAATATATCCTGTAACATTTATCATGTGCCATTTTGTGTGTATATTTTTGTCTTTGTTTTCTAATTTCTGATAAATAAAGTTAATTTCTTAATATCAGAATCATGTCCTTTGGATCACAGCCATTTGTGAATCCTCCCCAAAACTTTAGACAGAAGAGATAATTCATCAGTTTAGAATTTAAATCCTGCAAGGCTCTGGGTCATATGGACATTCACTATAATTTTGCATCTGAGATAAACAAAACCTACTTTCTTTTTCCATTAACACTCTAATATCAAAAAGATGTTGTTTATGCCACACAGAGACAGAGCCAGTTTCTTTCAGATCAGAAATTTGGACTTCCAGCTCATACTGAGAGAGGAGTGATGAACACACACCAGCAGCTTGAGTTTCTGCCAGATAGAGCAAGGTCCTTAAAAGAAACCACTGGCCAGGCCTGGCAGCTGGAATGGCCTCTGTGTGCATTTATCACTCAGTGAGAATGAGTCGAACAGGCAGAGATATCGTCTCACTGATAAATAGAGGGTTCAACTAGAAGTGGAACTGGATTTCTACTGAATCATCCACTTAGTCTTTCTCCAGGTCTCAATTATTCAGGACAAGAAAGTAAGTCAGGATTAGAGCTTCCACCTAGATGTCAATGCCACCCATTTTCCTGAAACTCAGCATCTCTGGGAACATGAAGTTTTCATGCCCAATCCAGGACAGTGATTAATAAACCAGGATGTGTCGATTACCATTGTTAAACCCAATACAAGTATACCATTTCATGTTAGGAAGCTGAGGCAAGAAGACTGCAAGTTCAAGCCCAACATGGGAAACTCCATGATTTAGTGAGATCCTGTTTCAAAATAAAAAACAGAAAGAGCTTGTCTTAGTTATTTGGTCACTGAGACATAACACCTGACACTAAAAATTAAAGGAGGAAAGATTTCAGTTCATAGCCAGCTGGTTTCAAGGCAAGGCAGCATGGCTGAGGGGACTTTGCAGGAGAAACAACTAATGGCATGATGGTAGGAAGTACAGAGAGATATCAAGGATTAAGTGAGAGGGAGACAGACCCTTTCAGGTCTTGCCCCCAGTGACTCACCTCTTCCAACCAGGCTTCACTTCCCAACATCACATTTAACTATAAACTCATCAGTGGACTGATCCACTAATGCATATCACAGCTCCATGATCCAATCACCTCCCAAAAGTTCCACCTATGAATGAATAAGGCTTTGTGGAGACATCTAGATGCAATCTATAGCAGAGCTGGGAGATGGGCCTTGTAGTGTAGGCCTGTAACTCTAGCATCCTAGGTGATGCGGGAAAGAGGACTGCAAATTCAAACCCAGGCTTGGCAACTTAGCAACTTAGTAAAACTCTACCTCAAAATTAAAAATAAAAAGAATTAAATGAAAAATGTAAAAAAAAGCCTGACTATATATCTCACTATGAAGTTTGGGAGGGCCAGAGAGACAGAGACAGAGAGAAGAAGGAGGAGGAGGAAGAGGAAAGGAGAAGAAGGAGAAGGAAAGGAAGGAGGAGGAGGAGGAGAAGGAAGGGAAGGGAAGGGAAGGGAAGGGAAGGGAAGGGAAGGGAAGGGAAGGGAAGGGAAGGGAAGGGAAGGGAAAGGGTGTGAGAAGGAAGGGAAGAGAAGGAAAGGAATGGGGAGGGAGAAGACAAAAGACAAGACATGTAACCAAAATAAATCCAGACTCCATGTAGTTCTATCTGGATGAGCATGAATTCAAAGACATAAGTCTAAGCACAACTAATGTAACAATTCTAATCTCTTCATCTCTCAAAGAATGTCAAAGGGGATCCAGTTCATAACCTTCAATTTTTTTTTTCTTACATCCCCTTTTCTTAAGTCTCTGTCCTGCTTTGTGCCCAGGGCTCTGAAGCCACCTTCATACACCACTAGTTCCCTGAAGATGCTGTACCTCTGTCTTCTCTGTTTCCTGAACTTGTAACACTATTTCCCTACAAGCAGTGTTGCAGGGACCACATGTCCTCTGGGGTTGTTCCCAGAAAGCTAGGGGACCCAATAACTTCTTAGCCTAGTTCTCCTGCTCTGCCCAAAGAGGAACACCTGGGAAGTGCAATTCTTTTTTTTTTTTTTTTTTTAATGGTGACTGCTTGCTTTTCTTGCAGGAAATTCTCTACTTCATTTCACTTACACAAGTAGATTGTTTCAAACTGCTCTCCTAAGTGCCGTGATGAGGATAATACGTGCACAGGGAGTTGTGTGGCCCAGAGTTGGGCACTTAACCCAAGAACAAAGCAGACATTTTGTTACAGATGTGAAGTTTCTCACTGTTCCAGACCCAGAGGAGCTCAGATCGTAGAGGAGAGGGCCCTGGAAGTTTCCATCCACCCAACCACAAGAAAATAAGTTTGAAAGTAAAGTAAAATACACAAAGCAAGACCCAGCATGCTCTGTTTCCTCAACCACTCAAGAAAACAAGCTTCTTAAAGGGGAATCATGAGCAGGGGTCGCTAGATCTGCATGCTATCATTTATTTGATCACTGGAAATGCCGATTCTCACCCTAAAGGAATAGAAGATCTTTCCACAATAAATGTTAGCAACATGTTGGTTGGAGGAGGGTCTTCTGTATTATACTTCATATTTACACCATCATGGCCCTTTACTTTTGTCCTATGTGGAACACCATAATGATTGCAAGGATAGTATGGAACCAGATTGCCTGTATTTGAATAAATTGGCTAACTATAGAACCTGGAACAAGTCATTTTACCTCTCCGTGCCTAATTTTTATTCCAAAAGATGAAATGAAGTAACATATTCAAAATGCTTAGAATAGTGTCTGATACATAGTAAGCATCAAGTATTTGTTACACGACTATATCATTTTAAGTGCCATTTAATTTGCATTTAAATTGTGCCAAGACTATTCTCACAAAAGTTCCAAAAAGCAGATAGTTTAAAATATCTCTAGTCTACAGGGAAGCAGACTCACAGAGAGTAAGTAACTCACCCAGATCACATGGTTGATAAATGACAAAGCCAGGAACTAAATCCAGGTCTATCTTGTGCCCAAGTCTGCAGCCTTGACTCTTTTGTTATTCTAACTTCCGTACTCAAGTTTTTGAGAACTACCTTTTTGACAATGGTCTAAGTACCTTATTTAGTATCTTGCTCCCCCAGAAATCTGGAGCTGTGTCTCATATGAATTTCTGGGTGCTATAGATTATGTGAGAAGTGGCCATGGGTCTGAACAGCCTCCTCCTGGTTTCTTGTACATAGAATCTCTCATCAGATTCTTTGGCTTAATAAACAGGATAAGCCTCTACTATTGGAATACCCACATGAGAGCTAGCAATGTCATCTCTGCTAAAACCATCTGCTCCCTCATGCTGGCCTGTATCTCCGGCACCCTGGGAGGTGGAGGCAGGAGGACTGCAAATGTAAGCCCAGCCTTTGCAACTTAGTGATTTAGCAAGACTACTTCAAGCCACTTGATACCCTGTCAAATATTCAGAAGCACACATCCCTGGTGAAACATACCTTGACCTCATTACCAAGTGACCAAGAAAATCTTGGGTTCCCTAGAGCTTACTCCCTCTTTGGGCAGCCCTCATCATGAGGGGAGGATACCACCTTTGACTCTGAGGGCAGCTGAGAAGACAATCAGCCAGGACAAAGGACAAAATTCCTGAACCTAACACCAGAGCTGTGCCCAAAACTTGATACTAAGAACAGTAAATATTATAACAAATGAAATAATAATGACAATAGAAATATAAACTGAATTGTAGGAGTAACTGAGTGTTAGGTTAACTCTGAGTAACCTACACATATTTCATATATTCCTCACCAACAACGTTCACACATTACTAATAACCTTATTTAGTAAATGTGAAACTCACACCCAGGAAGAAGTTAAGCACTCACAAGGTGCTGGAGATACAGGCCTGCAGGAAGGAGCAGACCGTTTTAGCAGAAATGACATTGCTAACTCTCACGTGGATATTCCATTAGAGGCTTATCCTGTGTAGTAAGCCATGTAGTTAGTGAGTGGCAGAGCAAGGGGGACATTCTTGAGTCTGTAAGTCCCTTTCCCTTGTTCCAAGACACTTGGATTCAGGCAGCTACAAGTCCATTTCCCCTTTAGCTCTTCAGATCCAACTTCTAAGCAACATTATTTCTCTGTCTGACCCCCAATCCACCTTGTGTCAAACTGGCTTTGTTGAAATGGCCCAGAATTCTCTGGAGCACATCTGACCAAAGCATAGATTGACCAATGCAAATGAGGTTTTAGAGACAGTTTACATAAATACTAAATGAATCTTCTCTAAGGTCAGAGCTTGTATTAAATCTTCTCCTGGGAATGCTGGTCTGGCTTTGCCGGCTCAGCAATTAGGTAGGATCCTGCTACACTGTAAAATACCTGCCTCTCTCCTTCAGTGACTTTTACTGTTACCTAATCGTCCTTATCAGTGCTTCTGCAACTTGCTGAGTACAATGTCACTGGCTTTGTTTGCACCCTTTGCTTCCTTGTTCACAGCCTTGTACGCTGCACTTCTCTACCCTTCCTTAAGCAGATCTACACTGTGAATATGCTTAGGGCTTTCCTGGCGTTACTGAGGCAAGGTGCAGCAGAAGCCTCCACAACAATTTGCCCCCTCTGCATAGCATGTTTGAAGTTGGAGTGTCCAGCTTAACACCACAGTCCACCCCATTGGTGGTAGTCATCAGAGGCTGTACATGCTATGTCAGACAGAGCCTCTGAAATAGTTTACTAGTGCATGGAAGCAAATATTGACAAATAGTCTTTCAGTAGATGAAACTATGACTGGACTATAGCTTTATTCTCTCCCCTGAAGAAGACACCCCAAGTCTTTGTTCATTATTCCCTTGATGCCCCAATGTTAAGAAGTTTATGGTTAAGGGGCAGGTCTTCGAAACAGAATAAATCAAGTCTCTAAGTCAGTTCATGGACTGGTACCAAGACATTAAAAAGAAAAAAAAAACTGTTTAGTATCTCTAAACCTTGATTTCTTTACTTGAAAAATACAACCAGTATGAACTTAGTTTCATCATTTGGAAAATAGAGCTAGGCACAGTGGCACATGCTTGCAATCTCAGTACTCTGGGGTGCTAGGAAGGGGGATTGCAAGTTTAAACTCAGCTTGGGCAACTTAATGAGGCCCTGTATCAAAATACAAAAAAAATTTAAAAGACCAGGATGCACCTGTTACGGTTTGTGTCTAGAGGTCCCCTCAAAATCTCATGTGGTCATAGGTGGGGCTTTCTCAAAAGTAGATGGATCAGGACTATGTGACACTGGAACTGATTCATAGTGCAATGCTAGGATCAAGGGCACTAGGATTAAGTGTATGAGTGCTACTCACCCTAAAGGCCGGGATAAGATATAAGGGATAGAAAGAGCTGTGGCTGTCCCTTGCTTGCCTGCTTTGTTGCCTTCTGCTTGGCATGAACTGTTTCTTCTCTGTGATGCCACCCTGCAATGGACAGAAACTTCTACAAACTGTGAGCTAAATAAACCTTTCCTCCCTTAACTTTGGGTCTCTGATATTTTGTCTCAGCAATGAGAAAGGTAACTAAGATTGAACCTGGGACCTTGTTCCTTAGGTCCCAGGTTCAATCACTAGTATTAAAAAAATAGAGAAAATGAAAACAGTTACCTCACAGGGTTGTTATTAGAGTCAGTGGAATCTTCCTCTTCTCAAATTAATATAAGACCTTCAAAACCTGGCCCATTCTGATGCCTGCCATTGTAGCTTTTACACCCACTCTACAGGACTAGTTACACTTTTCCCTCTCTGAAAATGGTATGTTTCACACTTTGTACCTTTGCTTGAGCATTCCCTCTATGCAAAACACTTTAGCCAAGCTTCTTGGGCTATTTTATTTCAATTTTTTTCCCGCAGAAGCATCACTTTCTTTAAACATCTTCCCTGGTAGTCTCTACCACCACAGACAGGGTCATATGACTACTTACGAGCTCCCACAGCCCCATCCCTCTTCCATCATGACCCATATCACACTGAACAGGAATGTTCTGTGTGGTAGGTAAGTATCTCTGTCTATAAATTGTGCACAAAAAAGGACATTTCATTGGTTAAAAAAATAACTTAAATTCCCTCTGAACTCCAAAATCATAATCTTAATTACTCTAGGTAATACAAGATAAGTTGTTCTTAGTCAATTCAACCCTAACTCTAATTTCCACATTCTCCCCTACTTGAGTCTGGGTGTCTAGATTGTCTCATACAGTATTATAACATCATTGGGGTACAGAGACAGGTGAGGAGCAGCTATTCC
Organism: Dasyprocta punctata; assembly: GCA_004363535.1. Lineage (NCBI taxonomy): Eukaryota > Metazoa > Chordata > Mammalia > Rodentia > Dasyproctidae > Dasyprocta > Dasyprocta punctata. The sequence goes on from RJWM01000437.1 coordinate 32,781, forward strand.
TTAGTTGTCATCATTAATTCATGCTGACATATTTAGATATAACCCACTTATTGTGATTTTTATAACTATCTTAACTATATTTATATTTATACATAAACATATATTGTTTCTTGCAGTTTCTCACACTAGTGAGACAATACAATGTTTACACATGTATGTCTGATTTATTTCACTTATGACTATGGTCTCAAGTTGCATCCATTTACCTGTAAGTCTCAAATTTGTCTTTCTTTATAGATGAGTAGAAGTCTGTTGTATAAAAGTACCACATCTTTTATATCCATTGCTCAGTCAATGGACATTTAGCTTGTTTCCAAGATCTAGCTATGACAAATTGTGCTGCTACAAACATGGGTGCACACACACACATATATATATATATACATATATATATATATACACTATGGTATGGTGTTTTTAAGTCTTCTGGGGAGATACCCAGAAGGTGAATAGCTAGGTCAAGTGTGACCTCCAATCCTAGTTTTTTGAGGAAACTCCACACTGGTATCCACAGTGGTTGCACAAGTCTACATTCCCACCAACAGCAGAGAAGGGTTCCTTTTTCCCCACAGTCCCTCCAGCATTTGTTATTGGTTGATTTCTTGATAATAGCCATTCTTTCTAGGGTGAAGTGGAATCTCAGTGTTGTTTTAATTTGTATTTCTTGAATGACCAATGATGTTGAACATTTTTTTCATATATTTATTTTCTGTTTGTATTTCTTCATCTGAGAAGTATGTATTCATCTCAGATGTCCATCTTTGGATTGAGTTTTTAAATCTGGGAAGACTGATTTTTTTTTAGTTCTTTGTATGTTCTTGATAGTAATCCTTTGTCTGAGGAACAGCTAGCAAATATTTTTCCTCATATTGTGGGTTGTCTCTTCACTCTGGTGGTTCTCTTGCTGTGCAAAAGCTTTTTAATAAGATGAGAACCCAGTTGTTGATTCTTTGTGATAAATTCCTGTGCAGTCAGGGTTTTGTTCATAAAGTCTTTGCCTACATCAATGTCTTCAAGAGTTCTACCTACTCTATCTTCCAGCAGCCTTAATGTTTCTTTTTTAATGCTTCAATCTTTTATCCATTCTGAATTTAGTTTACTGCATGATGAAAGATATGTGTCCAACTTTAATCTTAGTCATGTGCAGAACCAGTTTTTCCAGCACCATTTATTAAAGAGGCTATCTTTCTTCCAGGGAATGTGTTTGGCTCCTTTGTCAAAGATAAGGTGGCTTAGTGTATCTGAAGTTGTTTCTGCATCTTCCAATCTGTTCCATTGATCATCGAGTCTGTATTTTTTTTACAGTACCATGCTGTTTTTATCACAGTAGCTTTATAGTATAATTTCAAATCAGGAATTGTGATGCCCCCTACCTTGCCTTTGTTGCCCAGGATTGCCTTTGCTATTCTATCTCTCTTCTGGTTACAGATGAATCCTAGCATTATTTTCTCTAATTCTGTGAAATATACTATTGGAATTTTGATTGGGATTGCATTGAATCTGTATAACAGTTTTGAAATTATGGTTATTTTCATTATATTGGTTCTTCCTACCCAAGAACATGGGATATCTCTCCATTTTCAGAGTACTGTAGTTTTCAATGTAGACATCTTTTTCCCCTTTTTCAGAATACTGTAGTTTTCAATGTAGACATATTTTATATCCTTTGTTAGATTGATTTCTAGGTATTTCATTTTTATGGATTCTATTTGAAAGGTGTTGTTTCCCCGATTTCTCGTTCAGTGGGTTTGTTGATCATGTACAGGAAAGCTATTGATTTTTGAGTGTTGGTTTTGTACTCAGCTGCATTACTGAATTTGCTTATTAAATCTAGCAGTCTTTGGTGGAGTTTTTGGGGTCTCCTATGTAGAGTATCATCTCATCTGCAAATAACAATAATTTAACTTCTTTCCCTATCTTTATTTCTTTTATTTCTTCCTCTTGTCTAATTACACCAGCTAAAGTTTCCAAGAGTATGTTGTATAGGAGTGGAGACAGTGGACATTCTTGTCTGGTTCCTGATTTTAGAGAGATAATTTTGAGTTTCTTTCCATTTAGTATGATGTTGGTTGTTGGTTTGTCGTAGATGACTTTTATCAGATTCAGATAAAAACCATCTATTCCAATCTTCTGCAGGGTTCTTATCATAAATATGTGCTGGACTTTATCAAAAGTTTTTTTTCTGCATCTATTGAAATGATCATATGATTTTTGTCTTTAATATGGTATACTACACTTATTGATTTACATATGTCGAACCATTCCTATATCCCTGGGGTGAATCTCACTTGATCATGGTGTATAATCTTCTTGATGATTTGCTACATTCTGTTTGCCTATATCTTATTGAGGATTTTTGCATCTATGGTCATTAAGGAAATTGGCCTGTAATTCTCTTTCTTAATTGTGTCCTTCTCTGGTTTTGGTATCAGGTAATGCTTGGTTCCAGGAATGAATTTGGGAGTTTTGCTTCCTTTTCAATTTCATCATAGTGTTTGAAAAGTACTGGGGTTAGGTCTTCTCTAAATTTCTTGTAGAATTCAGCAGGCAACTTGTAAGGGCCTGGGATTTTCTTTGTTGACAGGTTTTTAATTACATCTTTGATTTCATTTATTGATACTGGGTTATTTAGGATTTTTAAATCTTCTTGATTCAGCTTCAGTAATTCATATGTATCTAGGAATCTGTCCATTTCTTTTGTATTTTCCATCTTATTAGAATACAAATTTTCTAAGTAGGTATAGAAGATCTTCATAATTTCCGCAGAGTCTCTTGTGGTTTCACCCTTTGGATTCCTAATTGCATATATTTGAATCTTTCATTTTGATAAGGTTGGCTAAGGGTTTGTCAGTTTTATTTAATTTTTCAAAGACCCAACTATTTGATTCATTGATTCTTTGTATTTTGTTTTTAGTCTCCAATGTGTTAATTTCTTCTCTGAACTTTATAATATCCTCCCTCACACAAGCTTTTGGCTTAGCCTACTCTTCTTTTTTTCAAAGTCTGAGCTTCACCATTAAGTTATTTATATGTGCTGGCTCTGTTTTCCTGATACGGGTATTTATTGCTATAAATTTTCCTTTTAAGACTGCTTTCATTGTGTCCCATAAGTTTTGCTATGTTGTACTGTCATTATCATTCAACTGTAAAAATTGTCTAGTCTCTTCTTTAATTTCATCTGTAACCCCTTAGTTGTTCAGCAGGGTGCTATTTAATTTCCATGTGTTTATGAAGTTCTTGTGGTTTCTTTTGCCATGGATTTCCAATTTCATTACACTGTTGTCTGATAGTATGCATGGAATAATTTGAATTCCTTTGCATTTACTTAAGCATGTTCTATGGGCCAGTGTGTGATCTATTTTGGAGTATGTCCAATGTGCAGCTGAGAAGAATGTGTATTCTGATGCTGTGGGCTGGAACACTCTACAGACATCTACTAAGTCCATTTGTTCAAAAGTTTGGCTCAGTTCTAATATTTCATAATTAATTTGTTGTCTAGTACATCTGTCTTTTTATAACAATGGGTTATTGAGATCTCCCAATACAATTGTATTACGGTTTATTTGATTTTTTATGTCTGTTAGTGTTTGTTTTATATAGTTGGGTGCACTGGTATTTGTTGCATATATATTTATGATTGCTATCTCTTCCTCATGGATTGTTTCATTTATGAGGATTTAGTGACCTTCTTTATCTCTCTTAATCAGTCTTGGCTTGAAATTCACTTTGCAAATGGAATAGATACTCGTGCTTTTTTCTGGGTTCCTGTCACATGAAATACCATTTTCTGTACATTGATTTTCAGTCAATGAATATTTTTTTGAATTAAATGTGTTTCTTTTAAGCAGAATATTGTTGGATCTTGCTTTTTGATCCATTCTGCTAGTCCATGTCTTTTGATAGGTGAATTGAGACCATTAACATTGATGGTTATAACTGATATGTATTGACTTATCCTTGTCATGTTATTTTCCTATTGTTGGCTCCCCTTTTTTCCCTTCCCTCTAATTGTTTGCCTTGTCTGGTAGATTCCTTCTGTTGTGGTTCATGAAGCTGTAGTCCTAATTATTTCTTTTTAGAATGTCCTTCAGTACATTTTGGAACGCTGATTTGGAGGTCATAAATTTCTTCAGATGTTCTTTGCCATGAAAGTATCTTATTTTTCTATCAGTTTTGAAAGACAGTTTTGCAGCATACATCAATCTGGGTTGAAAGTTGTTTCCTTTAGAATTTGGAATGTTTCACTCCAAGCTCTCCTAGACTTGAGAGTTTGTGCTGAGAAGTCAGCTGTGATTCTGATGGGCTTTCCTTTATAGGTGAATTGTTTCTTTTCCATAACAGCTTTTAAGATAGTATTCTTGTGTTGAATTTCTGGAATCTTGACTATGATATGTCTGGTTGTAGAATTTTTTTGATCATGGCTAATTGGAGTTTATATGCCTCGCTTATCTGTATGTCAAATTCTTTTTTCTCCACCAGGAAAGTTTTCTGTCATGATGTCTGTGAATATATTTTTTAATATCATTTGTGGTATCTCCTGCTTTTTCATTGACTCCAATCAATCTTAAGTAGTTCTTCTTTGCCTCATCTATCCACTGATGTATTGATTTCTCATTGTCCCTTGCTATTTTTGAGAAATCTTTCTTTTCCTGATCACTAATTACAAGTCTGTCTTTGATATCTGAGATCCTGTCCTCACATTGGCCTAATCTGCTTTGAATACTTTCAGTGGAATTTTTATTCTCCTGGATATCTGCATGAATATGTTTTACAGGTCCCATTTCTTCTGTTTGCTAAGCTTCCATAATTTTCTTAAGCTCATCTATGTTTTTGTGTGTATCTGCTGTAGTGTCACTAAGCATGGTTTTTATTTGTGAGATTATTTCTGATTTCATTTTTTCCAGAGCCTCATTCAATTGCTTGGTTGCTACCACTTGAGAGAGGCTTGGTGGAGGGCTTTTGGATTGTCCCACCTCATTGCCCCCTGGATTCAACTTTGGTAAACTTGATGTCTAGGGTTGCATTGTGTTTAGGTGTCTTCTCATTTTTTCTTTCTTTTTTTTAGTTTAATTCCTGGGGTGAAGCTTATAAATTGCCTATGGCAGGTTGCTTAATGGCTAATACTTAGGATCCCTATTTGATAACTACTTTTCTAAAGTATCTTCCAGGTGTAGCTGGTTTTGTTTTGAGTCTGTTGGAATATCTTACCTCTTTGGTTTGTTGGAGATGAGTTGTTACTTGTTTGGCCCAGTCCCGTTCTTTGGCACTGTGCCACAGTGTTTTCTGTGACCCTTAATCAATCTCAATCATGGAATACCAGGACCAACAGCTGTTTAGAACAATTGGGTCAATTTTGAATATAATGGTACCAATAGCATCAAACACATCCTAGAAAATGCCAAACTGAGCAAACCCTTAATTTGCCACTTTTAACCAAATGAACTAAATTTGTGATTATATAACAAAATCTAAAACAAACCAGAAAATTATATGTAGCATACAAGTCAATTTTGCCTTAAGGGTTTAAAATTTAAAATGGATTAAAGAGAAAATAGAGAAGAAGTGAAAAAAGAGGAAGAGATTAGGTCAAAGGACAAAGGGGTATCATATCAACTTTGGGAAACTGGTACAGAATATAGAAGGAAAAGAGAAGAGATAAAAGGAAGAACAGAACAGAACCACAACCACAAAAAGGTTAGGAACCACATTCACACTCATATAAAAACAAAGTCGAACAATGAAGGAGAAAGAGAAGAAAAAAAGAAGAAGAAGAAAAAGTCCCCTTCTGGGGTTCTCTCTGGTTTTACTAGTAGACAATCTGTGGAGACAGAGTTCCAATTCGTGCAGATCTCTCCTAGCAAGCCAGCAGTAGCTTTTTGGCAGGGTAGTGGATAATCTCAATGGGGCTGCTCTGAGGCCATACTCATTGGGCTTGCTGCCATCTGAGCAATTTCCACAGGTCTGAACCCAGCTGGGAGCTTCTATATGGAGCCAGCAGAAGTTCTAGGTTCTGTGCTTAGCTAGCCCATCTCCAAGATGGCTCCTGGCTAATTGCTCTCTCCCACAGAAGGACTAAATCCTCTGCACTCATTGCCAGCCAGTGCCATCCCTCAAGTCTGCTGTGCCCGCCACACACACTACTACTTCTCTCTGTAGAGGCCTCCAAGGTCACCAGCCATCACCATCACCCTGGGTCTGCAGGTTTGAACCACTCCTCTCACACAGTCTCAAGGAGAAGTCACCACCAGCTACCTCCTTCTTCACGGGAGTTTCTCTCTTCACTCTCTCTGTGGGCTTCAATTCACATTTCAAATTCTTCCTGGGCCTAGTGGACTCACTTCCCTCCTTCTTGTCCTCCTCACAATGCTATATTCCAGTGTCTGGATGGCAACTTTCAGAGAGGATGTTTTCTCTGCTATTTACTGCTCTGCCATCTTGGTCTCTCCTCAGAAATTCTTAACACTTAATTGGTTTTCTATTCTTGCATGTTGTCAGTCAAGTTCCAGTTTCCTTTTGATTTGTGTTCCCTCTGTCCAGGGACTCCTGACTTCCTAGCACTGCTGCTCCTGGAGACCTGGGCTGACCACTTATTGTGATCTTATTATCAATCTCCAGAGGTGTTAGTATGCCCCATGATGTCTATCTATCTATCTGTCTATCTATCGCTCTATCTCTCCATGTCCAATACTACCTTGATTACTTCTATGTCTCTGTGGTGCATGGGGATATCTTCCCTGTTCTCTGTGTAATACTAGGTCTCTAAATTTTCCTAAGGCTATGTGTCCTAGTCACTCCACAATTTCATCCCCAAAAAGTTAATTTCAGATACCCTGTGCTTCAGGTCACCCAACCTGCCTACATATATTCTCAATTCCCACATCCATTCTCTCTAGCATGTGTCTCTGAGACAGTGGACCCTTAAAAAGTAGATATAGACAGCATGCCTGTTTGTATCTACTGTCTTTCCTCCGTCCTTCATCAGCCCAGAAAACACTTACCTTTTATGGATTTGGGGGTCAGAATGGGAATATAAACTTATGATTGATCTTATATACTCTGGACCCCAAGTCCCTTGAAGGGAATGATTGTTGGAATCCAAATTCTTAAGCTCTTAAAATCTGAAAGTCTTTTCTTTCAAACTACTGAGTCTGTGCCTTGAGTTTTCAAACATATTTTGAAACTCAAAAGACAAAAACATGACTCATATATTTCTATTTGCTGCTTAACAACCCTTACCAGAGGCAAAAGAAAAGAAAAGCCTCAAGTTCTAGTTTGTACAGGTAATGTCCCAAAGGACAAAAAAAAAAAAAAAAAAAAAAGTAGGACCTCAGGGCAGTTAAGTATACAGACAGAATATCCCACTATCTCTGTCAATTGTTTGATTCTCTAAGAGTCTGAAGGATTTGCAAGCAATTATTTCATTTGTTTCATTAATGCTTACTGTGTGCTCAGTAAATATTAGTTGAGAATAAATTTCGAGATTCAAGGAATAGACAAGACAATGAGCTATGAAATGGAGTCTGAACGAGTTAACACAAAGGGAACACGGCTCCCTGGAAAAGCTTTTAGGATGTTGAAATTAACAGAATCAATATTCTTGATCTCTGTCTATAACATTTTAGAGCATTTCCTAAGAAGTTACAATGAGTTGACACTTTTAGATGTTTTATATACATTATCTCATTTAATTCCCATTTCAGGAAAAATGGAATTTTTCAGGGATCAGGATTCCTGGTGTTTGGTACCTACTTTTCTCACTATGACATGGGAGGACTCTCTTTCCCCACTGAGGGGCTACCATGTCCAAAGGCTCATCTCTTCAGGTAGTGTAAGACAGGGTCAGGGAAGTCATAGGAACTGAGCATCTCTTCTGGCACTGGTGGCACTGACCTCTTTATATCTGCAAGTGAAAAACCTAGAAACATATTTATCATTTCATTTTATGTTTTGTATAGTCAACTTTTGCCCACAGATAAATCTTTGGAGGTCAATATGGGGAAACTGGCTGTAATTTCAGGAAGGCTCCTAGAAACTTCATATTGCACTTGCCCTCAGGCTCATAATTTGACTTTCAATCAATACAGCTGAAATACATGGCATGAAAACTTTATAGCAAAAGGAAAATTTATGCCTCAGAAAGCAAACTCCTGTATCAGTTATTATTTACTTTTATTGGCTTTTTCTGTTCTCTTTTGGTGCTGGAAATTGAATCCAGGACCTTGCACAAGTTAATGACATACTCCACTACTGACCTATACCTGCAGCTCCAATTACTCATTTTTAAGGAGAAAATATTACAGTATAAATCACACGTGCATTGTTTCTCAGATTCTGGCTGGAATAAAGGCAAGACTATACTCTTGAAAACCAAATTCAATAATTTATTCAGATCTGTCTTAAAGTTAATGCTTTCCAGCTGTATTGCCAAAGTGGAAACTGGAGAAAAAACATGGAGCTGAGAAATAACTGCTAGACTTAGTCAAAAGTCTCAGGTTTAGGGTAGAATGCTCTCCTTCCTCACTTGCTAAGTCACTGGGTATCCACACTTGTTTTCTCATCTGAGGATAATATCAATACTATCTATAGCACAAGGTAGCTATGAGTACCAAATCAGTTGCTGAAGTGAAAGAGTTTTGTGCATTGTAAAGTACCACATCCTTGTCAGAAGAGAGAAGGAAACCTGACTGCCAGGCTTAAGTCCTGTCCTTTTTGCAGGAATAATGAGAATAACAACTAACACTTCTATAGTACTCTCCATATGCCAGCACTGCTCTGAAAAATTAACTCATTTAATCCCCAAATAATCCAAACATGATAAATACCATTATTATTCCCATCTTATAGATAAGAAAACTGAGTGATGATGCAACTTGCCCAAAATAGTGAATGAATGGAAATCTAACCAAGCTATCTGACTCCAAAAATCTCTGTTCTTAATGCCTGTGGTAAGGATGTCTTCCAATCTACTTCCCAACCTCCTTCTGCACAACTTTATCCTTTGCTCTCCTATAAAATTGTGCGTCTTTGAATTCTACAATAACTGAAAGAATTAATCTCTCCAGAACAGAGCTTTTTTTAGGATCTTGAGCCATCCTCCAAATAGAATTATTATTAAGAATCCTATAGACATACAACTTCTGCTTATTGGTCTTCTCTATGCCTTCTCAGGTCATGAAGAGTGATTCCCTTCCTCATAGGAGCAAATACTGAGGTTAATCCTTAAATTCTCCTTTTTAAAAAAAGGATTAAACATCCTAGATGCTTCAGCATTTCATTCTATGAATATTCCTAAAACTTCTCCAAATGCTCACCACTAAATTTGCGTTCCTGTTTCTGTCCCCTGATTATGATTGCACATATAACCACGAGGTCAAACTGTCCAAAACAGGGGGCACAAGTTGTCATTTTTCATAACAATACTGTATATCACACATTGATAGTATCATAGACAGCCAAATTCGGTAGAAATTAGTAGGCAGTCAGATTAAGAGAGTTAGTGCAAAAGATGAAAACCCACCAAACCATGGCTGAAGGTACATCTGAAGAAGGCCAGGCCTCAAGATGGAAATGCAGTGGCCAGATCTTCATGCTTCCCTAAGAGATAAACAGCAACTTGAGATTATACTGTAATTACAATACCTGGTCCAGTAATCTAGATAGGCATCAGATGCCTAGGTGGGTGACCAGAACCCACCTCCCATCCCTTCTTGTACCCTGCAAAATACTTTTGTTCTTTCTATGTTAGAAGTCATAGATAAGCCAAATTTAGTAATGCTAACCACATAACCTTAGACATGCCTCACTTCTCCACTGGATCAATATTGGCCAAGCAACTACACTTGTAATCCTATTGGTTGATTGGAGATTGACTTATGTTGTATGATTTTGCTCTATAAAACATTCTTGGAGAAACCCCTTCTGTGGCAACTTCTTTTGGGACCCCTCCTGTCTTTCAGGAGCTTTCCCTCAATAGACCTTTCCTACTCAGAATTGCCTTTGTCCTCAAAATTCATTCTTCAATATTTGAGAGACATATATACATTTGACATGTAGCAGGTTGGGTGTTATTTTCCCCCATTACACGAGTACAGCTAAAAGTGATGCTTGATTTTTGCTCACCAAGGTATCCACCTCAGTTCAACTTCCTTCAGGCCTATGGAAGCATTGAGATATGGAAGTTGTTTCCAGTAAAGAACAACCTTCCTAAGTGAGAAAGGATCAGCCAGTACCCCTCACTCAAAGTGTGACTTTTACGTTTTTAGATACTCCCTCCTCATCTTCTACAACCTCCTTGATTCTTCTTATTCTCTCCTTTAAGTCCCCTTTGGTCAGTTTATCCAGTATTTATTTTATTAATTCATTCAGCGTATAGCATACAGTACACATATATAAAGAGTCGGGGAGGGAGAGAGAGAGAGAAAGAGAGACAGAGACAGAGACAGAGACAGAGACATAGACAGAGATTCTTGCAACTAACTGGCACTCCACAAAATTAGAGTCATAAGGTATTGGAACTGTTTAGGAGTTCTAAAGAAGGGAGAGAGTCACTACATTGTTAATGCTTTGAAGAATTTGTATAGATCTAGTTTATTCAGACTGTCTTTCAACCTACCACAAATATGATTCTGGGCTAGGTATGCTGGCACATGGCCAGGCATGGTGGCGCATGCCTGTAATCCCAGCACTAGGGAGGCTGAAGTAGGAGGAATGCCATGAGTCCAAAATCAGCCAGAGCTAAAACATGAGAAAAAATATGATTCTGACTTTACTTACAGTAGGAAACCAGTAAGCTTGCTGAATTTAAATAAAGTAGTATTTATGTATGTTGTACATATATATGATGATCTATAGTGCTTCTGAATGCTTATTGCTGGGAAAGCAATGGAGAGATATACCTATTTTGTAAGCTTCAGATTTATGTTTTGGTCTTGTAACATAACTCTCTAGCCATCTGTGTGTTCCTTTGATTTTGTTCCCTAGATAAAATAAAATAATAAATCATTCAATTTTCAAAGGAATGTCTAAATGAATTAAAATCATTTGTAGATTTTTCTCAAGGACATTCTTTATTCTGGCTTAGTTGTTGACTTTGGGAAGATTTTTGGGTACCAACAGTGAGTTTCAATAATAACTTCCTTACATGAAGTGTTTTCTTTTTCTTTGAATCATAACATTTCTTTATAATAAACTGTTTAATTCTCACTTGAGAGAGAGGATAGTTGTTGCTGAGTCAATATATAATCTTGAAGAGTCACTAACTATTATAAACCACTTAGGGGCTTGACTTTTAATAGATCTTTCCTTTCCATTTGCATATTGTATCACCTCAAAACTCTGACTTTGACCCCGATTCTGGACACAGTGTGGATGCCCTAAGTTTGCTCCACTTGGACTCAGCTGAGATGACTAAGGAAGCAAGGAAGGCTCCAAGAGCACCTCATTATTTATCTAGGATGTTAGTACTAGAAGTGGACAGAAAGCCTAGTTCTCCAGGTGGCCTCCCTTGCTATGTGGCCTCTCTAGAGCAAGACTGCCTAGAGTGCTTTACAGAGTGCAGTGTTTGAAAGCAAAAGCAGAAGTACAAAACCTCTTGAGATTTGAGATGGAGGGTTTTAGGACATCACTTTCACTACATTTTGTTAATCAAAGGAAGTCAAGGGGTCAGTCCAGATTTAAGGATGCAGAAATAAAACCCCTTTTTGGATGGGTGAAACAGCCAAGTCACATTGCAAGGGGTTATAGACACGAGATATCATTCACTGTATGCTATTTAAAACAATCTAGTACAAACATTCACTCCAAATGGATGTAATTACATTACTCAGATGGGGGTAATACTCCAGTCCAAACCCTGGTTAGGTTATATGGAGTTTCACTGAACCAGAGTATGTTTACCAGAACAAAAATGTGCCAAAGGAGAAGATAATGGGATTGGAAAAGGTACTCCTTGAGGCACAACTGCATTGGAAGGAGCAAGGGTATCTAAAATGGGTACTTCTGTACAAGGCCCAGTGCATGGGTTTGGCAACCTGACAAACCTGGATTCAAATCTCAGTTTTTCTACTTGCTAGTCCTGAGAAAATTCTCAACCTTTATAAACCTCTTTGTCTCAAAATAAATATTATTATTAGGAGCCTCCCAAATCCTTTTTCAAAAATTAGTGTTTTGGGTGAAGTGTTCAGCATAGTAGCTGACAAAGATTAAGCGCTTAATAAAGAAGATGTACTGGATGATCCTGTGTTCCCCCAAGCACTCGTAATTTGGACGGAGCTGAGTCTGGCATTCATGATTGGTTTGTTGTGTGGCGCTGGGATTGGTAATGTGAGTGCTGCACCCACCCAGGAGTGGAGCCAACATACAGGGTAAGGAAGAGAGGAATGTGGTTCTTCCTGCCTCTCCCTCTCTCTCTCTCGCCTGGTTCACACACCTTGTTGTTTGGCGGCAGCCGTGAATGACTGCCCCACCATGCCATGTTGCCTTGGAGCTGAGTATGGACTGAAACTCCCAAGAAACTGTAAGAAGTAAATGTTTCCTTCCCTAATTTTGGGCATCAGGTATTCTGTCTCAGCAATGAGTGAAAAGTAACTAAGACAGAAGATCTCTTCCTTTGACTGAATTTGAAGATTTTCCTGTAATGAAAATGTTCCTTTTAGTTCAATGAGCCTGGTCTTAGAAGACAGTTTGGGCTTTCCTTGGCCTAGAAATAAGAGTGAGAGTTAAAATATGAACAACCTGGGCAGTTTTGGACTAGCTATTTGGAACTGATTAAGTCTTATGTCTGGGCAAGGCCTTTGGCCTCCTGTCATGCTAAGCATAAATCCTTAAGGATTTGCTGGATTTGAGGGAAGCTCAGGAGATCTCAGGAGACATTCTAGGGCAGTCTGTGTGGCAGGAAAACCAGTACTGTAACCCCAAGAATGACAATGCAGGTATGAACCAGCTAGAGCAATAGTCCCTATTAGGAGTAAGAAGTGCCAAGTTTCTTCCTGAACAGGTGACATAATTATTGCAGCCAGCATGGAAGAGAGGAACCAAAAATCTCATCCCTCTTATCTGAATGAATGGGGCTTAGCTGACACCCAATAATGATTTAAATCAGAGGATGAAAGAATTGTAATTGTGTTGGGACTTCACTGCCTCTAATATCCTGCAAACCAGGAATGACAGATCAACAGCAGATGAGAAGTAAGAGTGAAAGTGGACATCCTCAGGAGCAGATAAGCAGTGTAAGGCAGAGACACGGTGTCACCCCAAAATAGAATTTCAAGGAATAGGGAAATGAACAGCACACACTCCATAGGACAGCTATGAGGAGTAAGAAACTTAACACATACATGAAGCACCAACACAGAGCCTGGCCAACGGTCTATGCTTGGTAAGTGTAATGATTACTTCTACTCCCAGGGGAGGCTGAGCTTTTGTATACTGTTCAAAGTCATTCAGTTGTTCCAAGCCATGTTACTGGGAGGTGAGTTTGTCCAGCAGGTGCCACTTTCTCATTTCCCAAAACCACTTTAGCTGCTAGCAAAGCCCTGATTACATCATAACATTTTGTGAGCATTAATCAAGATTGTGATTATCATGTGCTTAGCTCAATGTCTGACAGAGATCATGTGTTCAGTAAATGTTCAATGGCATTGCTTTATTGTTGCCACTAATGTTTCATCTCTAATCACACACACACACACACACACACACACACACACACACACACACACAATTCCTCTTGTCAAGCCAGTTTTCCCACTGCCTGCTGAGTGTGGAGTATGTATGGCCCCTCCAAGTCTTTGTTCAGTCTACCTCAGGCATACTCTGCCTTCCTTTTGAATGCATATCCCCCCCTTTTCAAACTCATTTTCAGTCCCCACATTCTCTGTAAATTCTTCCCTGACAATTCTTGCCTTCCTCTTTTGAACCCCCAGTGTATCAACTGTCAGCATAATTCACTTAACAATTAATCAGGCAGTGTCTTGTCACAGCTTCCCTATTGTAGCTAAACCAATTAGGCCAAGTTGTCTTTACACTTTCCTTACTACTTGTAAGCCCTCCACTTCCAGTTCTTGGATGCTAAGGAATGGCAACACCTAGCTCAGTATTTAGTCTCAAGGATTCTAGGTTGATTTATCTGGAAAATCACATGAGATATGGTAGAAACTAAAATTTAAGAGGAAAGTACTTATGAAAGGGTCTAGGGTGATATGAGAAAACCTACCAGGAAGAAAATCAGTATTGTAATTGATTAAAATATCCACTTCAGGATATCTACATAGATTAATCTGAGCAAACTGTTCATCTTTTTCTGTCACTGATTTTCCAGGCTGCTCCAAAACAAAACAAAACAAAACAAAGCATCCCTGAGCCTCTAGGAACCTCATGGTACAGCTCTGAGATATTGCTTTCTAACTTAGGGATCATGCACTAGGGTTTGACTTAGTGATTCTTTTGACATGGGAGAAAGAAAAACTCTTGCTCCACATCTGGCACCCTTCTTCATCTGGGAACCTGTGCATCACATGAACATGCACTGACTGCTGGTGAAACAGAGCCAAGGTGAGTGAGTTAAAGATCCTGAACTGAAGAACCTTAGTGTCTGCAAAGGTGTTCACACATAAACAGCAGAATTTTCTCAGCCACCACAAAGTTCCAGAGTCCTGCCCACATCAGGGCCAAATGTCCATGAAGCACAGTGGAGGCTGGTGATCCATATGGACACCAACCCCATACCTATCCTTTTCAACAACACTTCCAAGATTAATTGCAATACCAACTCCTTTTGGAGATTTTTCTGGATTCTTGGGCCACAAGAATCACTTTTTCGTTCAAGAATCACTTTCTTATCAAGTCTATACCATCTTACAAAGTATTGTGTGTGGTCCAGGCAAAATCTCATCAAAGTTTGCTTGTAATTTCAGAAGGCTGAGGCAACTGTGTCTCTGGAATTGACAAGTGATACGATTTTAGGGCTCCAGGAAGGTCAAAATCCTCTAATGGAATCTGAGATTCCCTGAGGGTTGAGATAAAGAAATTCTCTGGGTGACCTCTATTTATTTGGTTTTAAAACAAAGGAAGGGTATACTGAGGCAAGTGTGGGAACTGAGCAGGACCTTGGAAGTCAGTTCAAAGACTTCTCCAAGTGCAAATTTTACCAATTAAGAGAACTGTCTTATCTCCAAGATCGGCAGCTTTGTTGCTCTCGAGTACGGGGTGTCAGCAGCCCACGTCCTTGGCTGCCTCAGCGGTGGTGTTATCTTGACTTCAGAGCACCGTGCATACGCACTTTTCCAACACAGCCAGAGGTCCCTGTGTTCAACAGTTTAACCCTGTACAGCCCAGTCTCCAACAACAAATGAATGGTACAGATATAAAAATAAGATCAATCTATATTAACAAAAAGTCATATAACTAATGTGTTTTACAGTGTGAGGGATCTTTTTTGAAAATGAATTCCACTGCCAGAAGCAAAACAAATTACAGGTCTGAAGATTTCTTTCTTCTCTCCCATCCTGTTAATTTTTAATCTCTTGAAAAATTTCCAGCATTGTTGTCTTCTATTCTCATTGTATGATAACCAACAGTATGTCAGTCTGCTTTCTGATGCTATGATGACTACCTGAGATGAACAGCTTTAAAAGCAGTTTATTTTTGGCTCATGGTTTGAGAGGCTTTCAGTAGATGGCCCATTGGCCCAGCTGCTTTTGGGTCTGGGCTGAGGCAGAATATCATGGCAGGGAGAGTTTAGTAGGGGAAAGCTGCTTACCTCACTGGGAAGCAAAAAGAGAGGGGAAAGATTAGGGGTCCCAATATCTCCTTCAAAGGTACACTCCAATTACCTCATTTCCTTTCACTAATCCCCACCTCCCAAGGTTCTACCACCTCCAAGCAAAACCACAGGATGTGGCCAAGGCTTTAACACATGAGCTTTGGAGGACACTTCAGATTCAAACTACAGCAAACATTATTAATTGTGACAGAGCTGGTTTTCTTCTTTATGTTCAGAATATTGGATTCAATTTCAGAAGCAGTAGGCAGCATATGCTGTGTGTTCTGCCATTCGGAGAAGCAAGAAGACGTCCTCCCAGCTTTTCTCTAGTTTGAGGAGTTGGACCTGTTCATTTGAGAGAAGTGTGCACAAAAGGCAGGAAAGTGTTGATTTCATTATCTAAGTTTTTTTTAAATTTTATTTTAAAAATGAAAAAAAGAATAAAAATGATACAGAATTTCAAAACAAAATAATAGGAGATTAACACTGGTTAATATATTGCATATTGTTATCTTCAAAGTAGTTGCTCAGATTACAAGATATAGGCATACAAAAGGATTGAACAATTGAACAATGAAAGCACAAACTGTTCTTTTTGATGAACTAACAAAGATTAGTAGTATAGTTATCTATCTTATTTATATAATCCATCTTGCATATATTATCATATATGTATATATTATCATATATTTTTTTTCCCTTCTTTCTTTTCTCCTTTCCCCTATCCTAGTTGTTCTTTCCTTTTGAGCAGTTTCTTTCCCTTCCACTTTCATGATGTCTTACATTTTGGATCTTATTTAATCTTTCAGTTTTTTATACTAGGGAGACAATACGATATTTACACATGCAAGTTGAATTTGCTTCAGTTATGATATGGTATCAAATTGCATCCATTCACCCACGAACCCTCAAGTTTATCCTTCTTTATAGCTGAGTAATAATTTTCTATGCTTTTGCAGAGGATGCCTATCTGCTCTGTTTCCCTAATCCATCCTGACATTGATAAAAATCAGTAATCCCCAAGAGGACTCGGGGGTCACTGGTGTTTTCACCTATCTTGCCAAGATAGCTTCTCTTAATCAAGCTGGTGTCACACATTTCCTCCTGCTAAGGAGCCCACAGCATTTACTCTGGTTTGCAGAGTCCCACTCGAGGATTGCTGGCAGTTGTGGGCCATCAAGGTACTTTCACTGGCAGAGATCAAACGCCATGGGTTTCCAGGAACGAATATTATGTTTACAGTGTTTAACATCAGAGACTCTTTAGTAAGATTTGAAATAGTAGAAGTACTTTAGCATAGAGAATAAACATATTGTAGTATTATTAGACTACTATTCTTGACTTCTTCACTGACTTGCTTTATGACCTTGGAAAAGTAATTTAATCTTTTGATGCTTCAGCTTTCTCATTTTTTCTTTTTAATAATATTAATAACTGCCCCTTAGGAATTCTAAGGGCTAAGTAAAACAATATAAGGTGCTCAGAGAGTATCTGGCATTGAATAAATGTTAGCTATTGTTTTTAATTAGTGAAGTTTATAATTCATTTGTTTTTCTAAACTTAAAAAGCCTTCACTCTCACAGGCTCACTTTCTAGGATAAGAATGAAGTCATAGTTAGACTGGGGAAATTGCTCATAATCTCATGTATACCAAAGTAGTTTCATACCCAAATACACATCATTCACTGTATACTGGCAGGTGGGGGGATTCAGACATGTTCCTCTGGGTAATTCCACATGCATTTCTTTGGAGGAAATTCAGTGGTAATCTACCTACTTCCATCAGTGGTAATTTACCTACTTCCATCCCAACCTATCAACTCCCTCTTTACCCCTTCCTTCCTTCCTTCCTTCCTTCCTTCCTTCCTTCCTTCCTTCCTTTTATCCTTCCTTCCTTCTTTCCTTACCTTTGCACTGGTACCACATTGCATTAATTGTAGCAACATTATAATAAGTCTTTAAATCATAAACTATATTTCATTGGGATTTTCTAGTAAGATAACAATGTTATCTGTGAGTAAAGATAGTTGTACTTTTTTCCATTTTGGACACCCTTTATATCTTTTTCTTGGTTGTTTGCACTGGCTACACCATCTAGGACAATAGTGAAAAGACATAATAAAAGCAAACACTCTTGTCTTGTTCCTGTTGCAAAAAAGAAAATTTTCAGTTCTTTTACCATTAAGTATTTGATAGCTGAAGGCTTTTTGTAGATAACTTTCTGTTGAGAAAGTTCTGTTCCATTTATACTTTACTGAAAGTTTTTATCAAGAAATTTTGGATTTTAACTAATGCTTTTTCTTATATATGAAGTTGATTATATGATTTTTTAGTTTTATTTCATTAATATGATTTATTACATTAATTTTGAACATTAAACCAACTTTGAATTCCAACTTGGTTATGATATATTGCTCTTTTAAATATTGTTCTGTATAACTTGCTAAAACTTTGTTAAAAGTGCATGTTTATTCATGAGATATAAATCCGTAGTGTTCCTTTACTATACTGACTTTCTCTGGTTTTGCTATCAGTTTAAAGATGGACTAATTAACAATGATTAGTTCTAACAACCAGTCAGAAAGTATTCCTTTTTCTTCAGTTTCCTGAAAGAATTTGCATAAAATTGATATAATTATTTTTTCCTTATTTGGTAGAACTCACCAGAAAGTCATTAAGCATTGGCTTCTTTATAAGAAAGTTTCAAACTCAAAATTAAGTATCTTGATTAGTGTTGTTCAAATTGTTTCTTCTTTAATGAACATTAGCAATTTGAGTCTTTCAAAAAATTTGTTCACCACATCTGAGTAGTCAAACTAATAGGCATAAAGTTAATAATATTCTGGTACTATTCTTTTAATAACCATAGCACCTGTAATAATATCACTTCCCTCATTTCTAATATTGGCTATTTATGTATTCTATTTTTTCATCCCTCAGTAAGTCTGGCTGCAGTTTGAAATTTATTGATCTTCAAATGTAGGCTCTTTATTTCATTTTGGTTTTTCCTTAGTGATTTTCCATTTTCAGAGGTTTCTGCTTTGAACTTAATTATTTCTTTCTTCTCAATACTTTAGTTCAATTTTCTCTTCTTTTCCTATTTTTAAGGTGGTAACTGAATTTATTGGTTTGTGAATTTTCTTTTTTCTAGTATTGATGTTTAATGCTGTAAAAAGCACTTAATAAAATACTACTTAGTAGCAGCCAACAAACTCTAACACATTTGTATTCATTTTAATTTCAAAATATTTCATAATTTCAAAATATTTCATAATTCCCTGATTTCTTCCCTGACCTGTGTATTATTTGTAAGTACGTTATTTTATTTCCAAAAATCTGGGGATTTTTAAAAAATCTTTCTGTTACTGGTTTTTATTTTAATTTCTCAGTGCTCAGAGAACTAAATGAGATCTTTTAATTTTATTGAGATATGTTTATGACTCAGTATAATTTATCTTGATAAATGTTTCTGTGTGCCCTTGAAACAGTATTCTACTAATCCTGAGAGCACTACATAAGTATCAATCAAGTTATCTTTGTTAACAGTGTTGTTCAAGATTACTATATCCTTGATGATTTTTGTTTATCAATTATTGAGTAAAGGTGTAGTTAGGCTTTTGCTTATTCCCCTTGCAGTTCTATCAGTTTTTGCTTCATGTATTTTGAAGTTATATTATTATTAGTATGTAAACATTTAGGATTACTATATCCTCTAAATGTATTAAACTCCTTACCATTATAAAAGTATCTTCCTTATTTCCAGTAATATTCTTTGCTCTGAAATACAATTTGCTACAGACATTGCTGCTCCAGGCTCCTTTTGACTAGTGCTACCAAAATAAATATTTTTCCATTCTTTAACTTTTAACCTATGTGTGCCTTTTAATTTTTTGTAAGCAGCATATTGTTAAATCTTGCTTTTTTATCCACAACTTATTTGCTTTTAAATTGTGGTAGTTATATTTAATGTGATAACTCATACATTGTTTATATTTTTCACCTTGCCATTTATTTTCTTTCCTAATCTGTTATTTTTTCTCTTTTCCTTTTTTTATTTTATGATTTCATTTTATTTCTTTTATTGACTTATGAGCTATTACTTTTGTATTATTTCAGTCACCAATTTAAGACATATAGCATACATCTTTATACCTTCTCTTACTCATTATACTTTCACTTACTCTCATTTTCACTTCTGTTTTTTCTGATAGATGTTTTCTGCTTCCTCTCTATTTATCTATACTCAAGGTATCTGATTTTCTTCTAGCTGTTTTTAAAGTTTCCTTATCACAGTTTAGCTTCAAATGATATTATACCACAATTCATATAGAATGTGAGAATCTAATAATAGCATACTTCCATTTCTCACCTCTATTACTATGATTTTTACACTTATATTCAATAATAACTTCCCACTACATTAAATTTTCCATTATGCTTTTTATTTAAAGAATCAATTGTGTTTTTAAAAGATCTAAATAATAAAACTCTTCTGTATTTACTTATGTAGTTACCAGCTGTTGTGTTCTTCATTTCTGGGTACAGATTTAGATTTGTATATGGCTATCACTTTCCTTCCATCTGAAAGGCTTCCTTTTACATTTCTTGCAATGTAAGTCTGCTGGTGATGAATTCTTTAAGCTTTAATGTGACTGAAAATGTTTTACTTTGCCTTCATTTTCAAAAAATATTTTTACTGGGTATAGAATTCTCAGCTGACACTACTTTTCCTTCGGTACTTTAAAGATGCTCTTTCACTTACTCTTTTTTTTACTTGTGTTGTTTCTAATGAGAAATTTTCTATCACATCTTTCTCCATTTATCTATACTCAAAATATCTCACTTTCCTCTGGCCGTGTTTAAAGTTTCCTTTTTATTATGTGATCATCATGTGGATTGCTGTAGTTTTATTTATATTTCTTGTGCTTGTGGTTAATTTTGTTTCTTGGATTTGTGATTATCACATAAGGAATACCTTACCTGGAGTTTAAAATAAATTAATATTCTGAACAACCCAACAGGTATCAACTGTGAAACAGTTTGTAATTTACCAATAGCCAATTTGAAAAATTTTCCTTTGTATCTTTCTTTGGCCAAAGGCCAGAGTCAGAAATGGTACCAGGCAAATAGACCTTGTGGATAGAGTGTATCAAACCTTTGTTTTGGGTCATTCAAATATGAGTTTCTATTAATAAGAAGTATTTTAAGCAGACTTGTGTGCAACATGAAAAAAAGAAGGATTAGGAAAAAACAGGGGATTATACAAACAGAAATGAGAGAGTTCTGACAAGTTGGCACACCAAATCTTACCCTAAAATGCTTCAAAAATGCTTCAGATTGACTAAAATTGTGGGGTATAGCCTTTTCTAGGAATTTTGTAGTGCATTAAAACTAAAGAGGAGGAGGAAGAAAAAAATGGAAGAAAAAGGAAAGAAAAGCCCAAACATTCAGGCTTATTATATTTTAAAAGCCTTTTTTTTTTTTTTTTTTTCACATCAAAGTTTTAGAACCTCTAATATCATTCTTGGTCTCTTTTCACAACAATCCATTCAGTCCTTTAGAACAGCTGCAAGTGATTCTTCCAATTGCCAAGATAGCTACCTCAAGAAGACTTCAAAATGTCTTTATTACGGTAAGTCGTCATACAGACTGGAAATAACAGAGCTAGACCTAAAAGAAGAAATGATTACATTTCTACATTGTAGAAATTTTTTTATGCCTTTTCCAAGCAAGAGGAACAACATTACAAATAAAAGAGAACTCTAAAAGGATTTCATCTAAGAACTGATTCCTATCTGCTGGCAGAGACAACAGCTGAATTTAGGCAAAGCAATATGGTTCTGGCAAAGTAGTGAACCTTGGAACAGGCAGAATCAATGCAGATGGTAGACCATGACTTCTTGTGCCACTGTTGATGCAAATAGGCCTCTTCCTACTACAAATTCATAGGAGTGCTTGAAAAATATTCCTCACAAAATGTTAAATTCAAGGCTAACCATGAAAGCAAGTAAAGAAAATTTGCAAGTGACAGAAACCAGTGGGCAAACCAGTAAAAAGAAGCCACTCCAAAGGGAGTAGAGGGAATGTGGGACCAGATATAGGTACTAGGGACAAAGATTTGGGGTTTTGAGTTCCACACAGTAACCCAGGATTACAGAGGACATGGCCAATATACAGATACAGTAAACCACATGGCACAGTCATCTCAGGGATGTAAGCCCACGTGAGACACCTGTAATAGGACTGTAGAAGCCCTGCTATATGTTATTCCACCATATAATTATACCAAAATGTGTCCATTCTTCAGCTAATTTTTAGGTTATTTCTGGTCTTATAGCCATTTCTACCATAAAAAGTGTTAAATTAGTCTCCTGGAGCACAGAAACAAGCATTTGTTTTAGGCTATATGTCTAAAAGTGAAATTTGTGGGTCATATGGTACCACATGTAAATTGCTTACAAAATGTAACTTTTTTCAAATGTTTTCATTTTTACTAACTGGTGGTGTAACATGATTCTTATTGTGATTTTTAATGTTCAGTTTCTGGTTACTAATGAGGCTATTTCTTATTGGCCATTTGAAATACCCTTCTTTGATGTATCAATTTATCTTTTGATCATTTTTCTATTGAACGTTTGAGCAGAGTTATTTATGCATTCTTTTCACTAATTCTTTGCCAAATGCATATATTGCAAATATCTTCTCTCACTTTGTTAGTATTTTTCACTTTAACAACTTTCCATAAAAATAAACATTTTTTTATTTTACTATAATCATGTGTAACAACCTTTACGCTGTAATTGGAGATTTTTGCTACAATTTTAAGAAATATTTTCCTACACCAAGATAACATATGTTCTTATTTTGCCTCCTAAAATTTCATGGTTTGAATTTTCACTTTTGTTTCTGGTTGGATTTTTAGAAGAGAATCTAAGTACAGTATGTATATGCATGGGTCCTGCCTTCAGGGATTCAACCATCAGTGTATCAAAAATAGTCAAAAAGGTGTGTCTCTCCTGAACACAACCAGACTTTTCTTGCCATTATTTCCCAAATAATACAGTGTAACACCTACTTGCATAGCTGTATTATAAATAATCTAGAGGTGACTTAAAGCAGGCATGTCCAACCTGTGGTCCACAGGCTGCATGTGGCCTTTGACAGCTAGTAATGTGGCCCCAAAACATGTAAACTTTTAAAATTATGTGACTTGCAGCAATTTTTTTTTAATTCTTGTTGGCCAGTGCTTGAGCAAGGAAAATGTAATGCCAGGGGAGGAGAGCAGGGCAGTGCCAACTCTGCTTCCTGTGCCCACGGTAGTGGCAGCAATGCCCTTTGGAAATAAAAGATTTAACCTGCTTAACAGCCGTTTGAAACTTTTAATAAAAGAACTCCAGTCAAAGACATCCAGTTATCTTTTTTTTTTTTTTTTTTTGAGACAAGGTCTCACTATGCAGTTCAGGCTGGGCTTGAGCTCAGTATGTAACCCAGGCTAGTCTTGAACTCATAACGATACTCCTGCCTCAGCCTCCTAAGTGCTGGGATTACAGGTGTGTGCCACCAAGACAGCAACAAACTTTTGATATAAGACCCGTTCATTTCTCCTGAAGAGTCTTGACCTGTCATCTCTAAAAGACATGTATGGACCTCCTTATCACTTTGTCTAAAGCTGAAGGCCTAAGGAAATAGTCTTGTCAAAATTGCAATTGTAAACATATAATTTTAAACTTAAGACAGGTCAGGAAGATCTGCCAGGTGCTAAATGATTCAAGAAAAGTTATTCTTTAGATAATCATATTTTCAGTTTTGACCCTTTTTCCAGATCCTCAAACCCTCATAAAACCCCAATCTCACCTGTCTTGGAAACTACTGCTGTTTCCCTTAGCAACATACCTTGATTTTAAAAACTTGTCTTTTCTACATTCTTTGTCTATTGGCAAATTTTTCTATTGACCGCCTCATCAGCCCTCCATACCCCATCTTGCAGGGCACCCACTACAGATACTCAATTGACTCCAAATTCACATCAAACTTTGCATACCGCTTGTGCAACTTGGCAAGTGAAGTGCAGGGATTACAAATAACAGTATTTCAACCTACCTACATGTTTGTGTGCTTGTGGAAGAATGAACTTACTGTTAGTAAGCAAATATGAAAGTTTTCTTAATTTACATGTGGCTCAAAACAATTCTTCACTCACTGTGGTCCAGATAAACCAAAAGCTTGGACACCCATGTAAAATATATGGGAGGATATGCATAGGTTCTATGTAATTAATGATTTTATATAAGGGCTTTGACATCTGCAAGTGTTTGTGGTATTTGGGGGATAGGAGATTCTGGAACTAATCCCTGATGGCTATCAAAAGACAACTGTAAATATTCTTCATATGCCTTCTCAGTACTATTTATTGAAAAGTTTACCCTACCACTCATCAATACACAATTCTAATTTTGTCTGAAATTAAGCTATTTGTGTGAAATCCAATAGTCTTTTTTAAAATATCCATATACTAGTAACTCACTACTTATTTCCTATAACTTTAAAATAAATATTGCTATTTGCTAGAACAATACCTTAAACCATTATTTTTTCTTTGGGAAGTTTTAATTATGATTGGCATTTTGCTATTCTGTACAGATTAGAGAATTAATTCTCAGAACCTAGCAAAACACCCTAGTACCACCACCACCCGACACACACACAGCAAGACACAAATCTGTTTTTTTAATTTAGTAAAGAAAATTAAAGACATCACTAACAAGAAAGTGACATGATAATATTAGTAACAAACTAAGAAGGCAAAAGGATTTAAGGATAAGATAAGGTCTTGATAAAAGAAAACATCACCAGAAAGATAAAACAATGCTTATCTAGTATAAATACAGTATTCTCAAATGTATAAGAAAAGTAAGTAGAATTGAAAGGATAAATTGATCAAACAATCACCATGGTATATTTTTAACACATCTCTCTTGGAAACTGATATATCAAGAAAATGAAAAAGTAAGGCTATAAAAATTTGAACAACAAAATAAACAACATTGACCCAGAAGATATATCCTCAAAGCAGAGTAAAAAAAATTCTTTTCAAGCACACATGGATAATTCACAAAAATTGACAATGTTCTGAACCATAAAAGAAGCTTCAACAAAGTAATCAATAAAAACACTGAATGATCTAACTACAAGGCAATGAAATTAGAAATCAATAGCAAAATGACAACTTTTAAAATTCCACATAACACAGCTCTCAATGAACTTTTCATAGCTTGCTAAACTATTGAAAAGAGACCCAACAGATTACCTCTCCCTTACAAATAAAGAGGAAAGGATACACAGTGTAATTCCCATGCTATTCTAGCTCTATTACTTACTGTCTGGGACCTTAGCCAAGTACATAGCATTTCAGTCACACCAAGGAAGAAAAGTGCCTTTCTCACAGGGGTGTGTGATGGTTAAGTAAGATATTATTCAGCACATGTCATGAAGCAAGGACACACAGAAATATTTCATGTTTGGTTTCTTAGTTTTCATTTTTATTTAGTTTTTTATAAGATTTTATTTGTTATTTTATTAACGTGTGCTTCATAACATCGCAAAGTGAATTTCAGTTAGGTTTACTATTCTGGTACAAGGGATCCTTTTTCAAGTCTGAATCACAGATTCAGGTTCAAAGATAGCATTGAAGTAGGAGATTAGGATGGGGCAAATTGGCTGATCAAGTAGGCATGACCTATCAATCACAGAGACTGAGAACACATTCACAGAACAGTTCCTAAGCGCTGCACCCAGAACCAATCAGAAAGTGCTATCTTCAATTCTTCATTTACAATGGGCAAAACTAAGCAGGCTTTTGATAGGATGGCTTAGATCTGATAATAAGTAGAGAAACAAGAGATATGAAAGAACATTTCCACTCACTTCATGGCCACTGTGAATTTTCTGCATCCCACTCTCATTCTGCATAGCATATTTCTTTTCCATACTCAATATCTCTCTCCCTTTTCTACATGTCTTGTCCAATTCTTTGTTCAGGACACCAAGAACATGGAAGGAATTTCTCCAGGACCCCATAAACCAGTAACAACTTTATAATAAAACTGGTGAACCAAAATAATTTCTTTTAGCTTCTTACACTTGAGATTCTCTGGTTGTTCATAGCCCCTGAGGAGACTCCTCTTTCAATTTCCATAGACACTGTTAAGTCCTAACTATCTCTTATCAAGCAGATTGACTAGTGGCTTTTTTCCTCTGTTCTTATAATGTCTTCTTGGAAACCTTTGAAGTTTTTCATGGATAGGTGTGGAGTTATGGATACTTGAAAGTGTTAAGGACTTCCAACAAAGTGAAAGTTAACTACCAACAAAGTGACTTTGATTAGAATTTCAAATATGCTTCATTTAGTCAATTTGTGACCTGCACTAAGTCTAATAGGGCCAACTTCTTTTTGCCGGGGAAATATCAGGAAGCACTGGAAAGCAAAGGTACTATAAAACATTTCTATCACTGGTTGAGATCTCCAGCTCCTCTGTAGCCCTCACAACAACCCTATGTTCCCTTCACATTGTGTCATAAAAATGGAAAGGAAGGCCAAGCATGGTAGTGCACATCTGTTATACCAGCACTCCAGGAGGTCAAGGCAGGAAGACCAGATCACAAGTTCAAGCCCAGCCTGGGTAACCCAGGGACTCAGCAAGACCCTGTCTCTTAAAGAAAAAAAATCTTTAAAAGGGCTGCAAATGTAGCTCAGTACAAATACCCTGGGTTCAATCATCGATACCACAATAAATATGTAAATATTTAAATAAATGGAAAAGGAGAGAGAAAAAAATATTTTGTTTGGAGCTCAGTTCACAAAAATTTGAAAAGTATTACATAAAATCCAGTTTAAAGAAGTTATGAAAAAGAGAGAGCATTTGGGAAACTTGAAAATTGGGCACAGATCATTGAATATACTGTGAGACTTTTACACCTCTAGACTAATGCCAAAAAGACAAAAATGAAGCACTGAGGTAGACACCACACAGGAGAACTGTTAAGACATAATGCACATATTCATGTGATAAACAGTTTTACTAGCAAAAATCATGCATTCAAAAACTTGGTGTTATGGGGAAGGTCCATGGTAAAATGATAAATGATAATAGTGATAACTGGTCACTGGGGTGGGATTACTATTTTTGTATTCATCTGGTTCTATATTTGTCTCACATTATACCATAACCATATCCTATTTCTAATGCAATAGGCAGAAGCCAGACTATGAGTGGTCAAAAATGCCAAGTTTAAACATTGGAATTGTTTTCATGCAGTATGCCCCATAGAGCCATGAACTCACTGGCACAAGAGACTGGTTCTAATTTTTCTTTTTATCTCAAGAGCCTAGGGCAGGATCTGGCCCTAGGAAGCACTCAGAGAATGAATGACAGTATGAATATATGCATGAAAGGAAGCACAGAACAACTTATTTTTGATGGGGAGTAGGAGTCATAAGCAAGATATGAAGAGAAGAGTGTAAATATGTTATGCAAGCACTAAGAGTGGGATGTGACCAAAAGGTACTTTTACTCCCATTATCCCTGTGTTATTTTTCCATCTTGTAGCCCTATTAAAGTATAATTGATTGAAAGTACTTAAGTATTTAAAGATTCAAGCATTTAAGTATTGAAATATTCAAGTATTTAAACCAAACAATGAGACAAGTTTTGACACATGCATGGTATAGCAAAATAGAACTTTAAAAGTTAGACTTTTTCTTTCAGAGACAAACAGCTTTTCCAAGTTATGGCTGAGTACATAACTGAGAGCCCTTCTTCTACTTAGCCCAAAAGAAGTGACAACATAAACAGATGCTGACACTAGGAGGTCTGGAGCCCAGTTTCCTTTTCACAGGAAATGGGACAGTGAGCTGAAGATGGCTGGAAGCAACAAAAGAAGTGGAAAGGTCTGCATTGTCTCTCTGTGCCTGCACTGCCCACTATCCCTTACCATAAAATATCCATCCCTGTGTACAAGGGGAGAGAGATGGCAATTTGAGGAAAACAGGGCCCTCCATTTCCTCAGAGCTAACTTTAGATAAATCTTTTCTCCTTTTTATCCAAACCTATAACCTCACTTGATTTGGAACCTGCACATATAAACTTAAGTGGCCATTAACAATACCACTATACAGCAATAAATATATTCACCACCCACAAAATTTTCCTCCGCATGTCCCTTTAAATACGGGTTAAACAGACTTTGAGATGGAGATCTGTGAGCAAGTTTATCACAAGCACTTTCAGGAAAGTATAGCCATAGGGATAAGTTGGGGTTCCAAATATACCAGAGGCCCCAGACAGAGCTCTAGCACTGGCATTGCTCTTCAGAATTGCCTGATATTGAGACCAGGGTGTCCAGCTTTTTTACATCTATGTCACTTGCTATGGACACTTCTCTAGAAGAACCTCAAACTTGACACATTCTCTTGGACTTACAGCAATTTCTAGAGACTCAGGTATACTCAATAGGCAGCACCAGCAGAAGCTATGGAATAAGTTCCTGTATCCTGAAGGGAGAGTTAATGGGACATCATAACATGCACTTCTAGTGATCACATAAGGGAACTCAGTGGCAGGCAGATCTGGTCCCTGTCTTCATGAAGTAGGGAAATCAGCAACTTCTCTTTGTAAGACAAAACTGAGTCCAACTAAAACAAAGTTTTTGCCTATGGTATGCCATGCACAATGTTTGTATGTATTACCATATTACTACAACACCTGATGATGCCCCAGTGCAATAGAGGAGGCGACTGAGGTACAGAGAGACCGAATAATCATCCAAGATCACATCATTAGCAAGCTCTAAGCCATTAATCCACATGCTAGGCATTCAGATCTTATCCTACATTCTCAATTACTACAACCTTCTGTCTCTTTGAGTTTCTATTTCCACTGATATTTTTGTATTTTGTTGTATATTGTATAAGTCATCTTCTAAAAGGTAGGATGTTCAAAATGTGAAAATTGACAGTGGGGCACACTGTGATTCTGTAAATCATTCAGTGCTTGTAAAATCTGCAAAGTTATGTGATATCTTGTCACCACATCAGGAAAGGCTATCATTATAGTTCATAATGTTGATGGAGTAATAACATCATCCTACAATTAGTCTGACTGAAAGAAATCAGAATATATTTTGTGTGTATATTTTTCAAAAGAAGGAGAACTTGAAGAACCAAGCACAGAGCTTCATTTCCTCTTCCCTAGAAAACAATCTTTTATTGAGTTATCCTAGTAAAAGATGTCAAGTTTGAGCTACACAGACACTCTGATCAAATTCATTACCTGTTGTGTCTGACAAGACTCAATCAGAGAAGCAAAACCACTAAGGTAGATTAGATATATTCAGAGGCACAATACAGAGGTTTGATTTTACAAGACTGGTAGAGTTGTGAAGCTATTCCTCCTTTTTTCTGGTACTGAAGGCTGAAATCTGCTGGTGAGGTCACAGAACAAGAAAACGGACATGAAATGTGAGAAGTAAGGGAAAACTGGAACCTGTGAGGATAAAGTAAAAAAAGAGTGGTACCCACTATCTCTCAGTCTCCCACTTTGATGATGGATGCAACCAGCAGGGGAGGGTGGCATCCTTTATCATGGTGCTCAGTACATGTCTGGTCCAAGGGTCAGAAAACTTGAAGGTAGAAATGCAACAGGAGCCAGAAGTGAGCCCACAGATCAGCTACAATGTGGTGCAACTTGTGTGGGCTGCAGGAGCTCCTCATACCCTGCCTTTCTGTGCATCAAGAATATGGGACTGCTTCACTTCTACCTCCACATCTCCTGATAAATGCGTTTAGGGCCCAACTGATGAAATTGTATGAGGAAGGAAGTCTGATAAATGACATTTTACCTGAGTTGACACAATACACATCTACCTCATCTACTCTTTTTTGTAAATAATTAAGCCTATTGGTACATTTAGGTATACATCACAACCACATTCATCATAGGGAATTTGTGCCTGTGCATGCTATACCTTGATTCATTTTTTCCATTCACTTACCCTCCCTTCAACCCCTCTTCCCATCCTTATTTACAAAAGCTTTGTTTCCATGTTTTCCTTCTTTTCTCATTTTTTAATTTTCTTTTCCTTCCTTTTCTCCTCTCCCTCCATAGTTGCCCTCCACATTTGAACATTTTCTTCCTATTTCATGATAGGAAGAAATGTATCCATCATACATTTTGGTCCTTATTTATACTTTTGGTTTCTCACATCAGAGAAATAACATGGTATTTACACATATATGTCTGATTTATTTCACTTAAAAGTGTGGTCTCAAGGTACATCTATTTACTTAGACATGTCGCCTTTATTCTTCTTTATGGTAGTATAGTACTTCATTATATTTTAAAAACTCACATCTTTTTTATCTATTCATCAGTTGATAAGCATTAGGGCTGTTTCCAAGATTTAACTATTACCAAATGTGCCACTATAAACATGGGTGTGTTTAAGTATGATGCTTTTACATACATACATATATCACTGTAGTGTTATGCTTTTTATTCTTTTGGGAAGATACCAAAAAGGGGAATAGGTGGGTCAAATGGATCCTCTAATCCTACTTTTGAGGAATCTCCACACTGATTTCCACAGTGGTTGCACCAGCCTATGCTCCCACCAACAGTGGAGAAGCATTTCTATTTCCCACAGTGCCACCAGCATTTATTATTGGTTGATTTTTTGATAACCATTCTTTGTGGAATGAGACAGAATCAGTATTGTTTTAATTTGTGTCTTTTGAATGATCAGTGATGTTAATATTTTTCATACACTTATTTGCTGTTCCTACTTCTTCATCTGAAAAGTGTCTATTCATTTCAGATGCCCATTTTTGAATTGAGTCTTTAAATTTGGGAGATCTGACTTTTTAAAGCTCTTTATGTATTCTAGATGTTAGTCCTTTGTCTGAGGAACAGCTGGCAAAAAAATTTTTTTCCCACACTGTGGGTTGTCTCTTCACTCTGCTGGTGATTTATCTTGCTGTGCAAAAGCTTTTCTATAAGATGAGATCCCAGTTGTTGATTCTTTATGATAAATTCATGTATAATCAGGGTTTTGTTTATGAAGTCTTTGCCTATACCAGTGTCTCCAAGAGTTTTACTTATTCTATCTTTCTGTAGTGTTTCTGTTTTAATATTTAGATCTTTATCTATTTTGATCTTAGTTTAGTGCATTGTGAGAAATACGGGTCTAGTTTTAATCTTCAGCATATGGAAAGCCAGTTTTTCCAGGACCACTGATTAAAGAGGATATCTTTCTTCTAGTGAATGTGTTTGGCTCTTTTGTCAAAGATAAAGTAGCTGAGTATGTCTGGAGTTGTTTCTGCATCTTCTAATCTGTTCCATTAATTCTCAGGTCTTGTCTATTCTTGAGGGTAGATCTAGGCCAAGAGAAAACCAACGAAATGTTCCACCAATGAAAGCATCACCTTAGATCTGCTTAAAGCAGTCAGTACCATCATATAGATAAAAAACTTATTTTTTAGCCGGGTGTGGTGGCACATACCTTTGATCCCAGCAGTTGAGAGGCTGAGGTAGGTGGAGTGGAGTGTTGTGAGTTCAAGGCTGGCTTGGGCTACAGCGTGAGCAAGGCCGACCTGAACTACCTAAGGTGAACCTGCCTCAAAAAAAATAGGGCTGGGAGTTTGGCTGAGTGGCTTAAGCACCTGCTTGGCAGGCACAAGGTTGTGAGTTTGATCCCTGGTACTGACAAAAAAAATTATTCTTTTTCAAAAAAATAGTAATCAATTATTAAGCATCTGACACTGTTAACTCCATTACCCTAGTTTACTGTTAAGGATAGTAGTATGATTATGACCCTTATCTTGCAAGCAAATGTAGGGAAGCTTAGAGAAGGATGCTGCTTAGAGAAATTAATTGACTTGCTCTAAGCCACAAACAGGTTGCAAATGTGGGAGCCAGGTCCCTCTGATTCTGTAATTTCTGCCTGTCAGCAATTCACTCAACTATTGGATAAGATGATACATTAAAAAAAAATTATGTGTGCACTGGGATGTGATTATTTTGACCACAAAACCTGAGTGCTCCTATATACCTGGTTACATATAATCTACTCAGTCATCACTCTATATGAAAATCTGAGAAGAGCCAGACTCATCCTTATTGCATTAATGCAGCCTTATCTTTTTCTGGGTGGACACTGAGAGAGAATGAGGCCCAGAGGAAATCATATCTGGAAGGGAGCCCAGTTTGCAACCTGTTATGTGGTTTTGAGCAAAGGCCCAATAATACCACCTGTTATGCTGTCTGGATTTAATTTTTTTAACTCTTACCACAATGTCTTTTTTGTTTTGTTTTGTTTTGTTTTGTTTTGACTCTCTGATCCAAGATTCCATCAACATGTATATACTTCTCTTGATCTGCCCATTTTGTTCCTTTAAGTGAGTTTGCAAGATTTTTCAGATTAAATCTTTTTTAAAAAATTAATATGGACTTCTGTAAAGACTCTAGATCAGTTATTGTATAGAATAAACTAGATTCTAGATTCACCTGTTACTTTCCTTATTATTAGATTCAGACTTTCCAATAACTTTAGAATACACATTTCTTAAGTTCATACAGAACATTCACCAAGATAGACATATAGTACCATAAGGTAACACATCAAAAATGTCAAAGGGTTGAAACATTACAGGAAATGTTCTTTCACTGTGTCAGTATTAATTAGAAATTAACAGCAATAAGCTACCTAGAAAATTTCCAAATACTTAGAAATTAAGTACCATGGTTAAATAATCCATAATTCAAAGAAGAAATTAAATGAAAAATAAGTTGAATGATATTGAAAATGCAACAATCTAAAAATTTGTGGCACCCAAGCATCCCCTCTTTAATGGAAAATTTATAAATTTGTCAACTTAGGTAAAAAAGAAGAAAAGTCACAAGTCCATGAACTCAACTACATACAAGTTAAACTCAAAGTAAAGAGAAAGCAGTAAATAACATGAATATAAGTTGGTGTAGGTAGAAATTGGTTAAGGTGTTATCCATTATAAAAGGAGGACATTTTACCTTTTAACTGAAAACAAACAAGAAAGAAAATCAACAGTCAAAAAATTCCTTGAAAAAAGTCATAAAGTTAATACATACTGATCCTAACAGAAGAAATAAAGATGACACAATTACCCGTACTTTGAATAAAAGGGGTACACCATTGAAGTCTACTTATTTTAAAGAATGAAAAGAGAATATTATAAAGGACATATTGTAAATAAATTTGAGCACTTACAAAACTTTCTCAAAAACACAATTTACCAAAGCTGATCCAGAATTAAGGTTAAATATTTCTAGCAAATGTACTGCCCACATGACACTTTGACTTCTTATTGCATTACTTTTAGCAGTTACATAATTAGGTTATCTCCTTCTTAGAGATGCTAGGTTTGGTTAGTTAAGTGTGATATATCAGATGTATGCACTATAAAAGGACATTTTTCTATTACCGCAAATAATCTCAGGGGAGTACTTAGAAAGCATACTTGGAAATCACATAAATATCCTGTTTTCCAACTATCTTTAAACTAATGGTGAAAGCACTTATTGATAACCCTGCTTGAATCATTACAATAGGGTTGAAATGCTAATTTTCTGACTGTATTATTCCATCTATATTTGTCAGCTAACACTGCTATAAAAAAAGAGCTCCGCTCTATCCCTTCTCCTTCTCTTCCTCATGCCTTTGACTCCTGTCATCATTATGAACTCACGAATTTACTTTTTTGTTAATGTGTTATAATCAATTATCATCATTCTTTTCACTGCATAACTTGTTCCAAGCCAGCTTTTGTATTTTTCTTTTTAATGAACAGATTAGTCTTTGTGCACTTACTTGTTTTTGAACACCAGATTTTCAGGTTTATCTTGTAAATTCCCTTCCTAAGTTTGCCCACAGCCATTTCTCTAGGTAGTTCTTCAGTGGTGATTGGTATTTAAAAGTCCCGATCTAGGTGCCCACTGTGCTTGTTGCTATTGAAGTGGCATGGCTTATAAGTCCTTTTAGCAGACAAAGCAAGAATGTGTATTTGTGTCTGTGTCACCAACTCATCTGTCTTTCTATATATGATGACCACATATGGAAAATTTTGGTTGAAATGCAGCCCTATGTAGTTTGTCCTCACCTATGAAGATAAAAACTTTGCTTCCCAAAAATACCAATATACTTATTCACACATTTGTTTTATCCTATTAAACACAAAAAATAATTTTAGAATTATTTCAGTACCACTACCAAGAACAAATCTGCTAAGTAGATGGCAATTTAGTTCCTGCCCATCCCTAGTGCCACCATTACTGAGGATTTAACCTGGGGCTTTAGGAATCCCAGTCTAGGCAAGTAGTCTCCCACTGACCTACAGCCACAGCTCTGCAATTTTTCTTAACTTTATAATACATTCTGTTTAGAGTATACAGACAAAGCCTTGTGTTCAAAAGTTACTTAATTCTTTTCTTTGTGTGATTATTTTAAAATTCATTTGCAGTTGCAATTCTTTTTCTTTTTATTCAAACTTAGTGTCTGCCTTTTCATCTTTTTATTTTCTTTTACATGATTTAAAATTAAAACTATATAAAACAGACTACTACTATAAATCTTACGTATGTCCTTTTACCCTTCATGCTGCTTTTACACACTCTGTAAGTAAATATTTTCATTAATCTCCGGTATATATTTCCTGTTTCATTTTGTAAGAATAGGCAATTTCCTCTTCTTTCTTACATGATAAGTAGCCTATTATATGCCCTCCACTGGAACTTGATTTATTTCATTAAACAATATATCCTGGATTCAAAGGAGAGCTTCCTTATTCTTCTTCTTTGGCTGTGTTGTACACTACGGTGTGGAATACTATATCTAATTCAACTATTCTCTTTAAGTGATCACTTAGATTGACTACAATATTAGATATTGCAAATTATTCCTTAATTAATAACTTTGCAGATACGCTATTTCATACTTGTGAAGGTGTGTCATCAGGGCAAATTTTCAGAAGTAGATTTTCTGGTCAAAAGACAAATGCATGTTCAGTTTTGTTAAATATCAAATTCCCTTCAGAGGGATTATATCATTTTGCATTCCTACTAGAATTATATGAAAACATCCCAGTTTGCACAGCCTCAGCATTGTATTATCTAGATTTGGACATTTTACCAGTCTACTGGTGACAAATGGTTTATTCATAAAGTTCTAATTTGTATTTTATGATGATTAAAGTTGAATGTTTTCATCTGTATTGAAGGATCATTTTATGTATGTATGTTGAGCTGCTCAAATTTCCCTGTCCATTTGACATCATGTTTTTCAGTTTTTTCCTTGTTTACTTGTTAGAGAAAAGTGAGTTCTTTGCCCTGATGTAAGTCTCCTGGTTTTTCACTTGTCTTTTGATTTTGCATGTGGTCTTCTACACATAATATTTTCCATTAATTTTTATGCAATTGATATTACCAATTGTTTCTTTGTTTCTAGATTTTGAATTACATTGTGAAACTTTCTTCATACCTAAATAAAGAGCCACTACTCATTTTTTTCTATTATTTATGTGAGTTACCTTTACACTTAGATTTCAATCCATGTGGATATCTTTCAGATAGTTAGTACAAGATATGAAAATAATGAATAACAATTGTCCCAACATCATTTAATTTAAAAGTCCGTATTTCCCCAAACAGGGAATATGAGGATTGAAGGTAGTGACATGAGTGATAGATAAGGAAATGAGGGGCAATGAAACAGCTCAAAGATTGGCAGTAAAAGGAAACCAACATTATCTGTGGGCCAAAGTATCAAAGGGAGGAAAAAAAAGTTCCAGAAGTCCAGGTTTAAGAAGTAAACGCTAAAATTGTGGTGCTCTACCTAATAAGTTCTGACACCACAGAGGAGCCACAGCTCCTCTAGAGGAATAGAAATGCTTTTTTTTTCTCCTCCCCTCTGGTCTTCCAACCATGATTCCCATGGGCCAAACCCAGATGGAAACTGTTTAATCAGGTTTTTATTCACTGTGACAAAACATTTGAGATAAACAACATAAAGGAGGAATGATTTCTATATGTTCATGGTTTCAAAGCCATCTGTTGCTTTTGAGTCTGTAGTGGGGCAGAACATCATGATGAGGAGCATGTTGTAAAATAAAGTGGCTCACACCCTGGTAGACAAAGGTTGGATTGAGAGGAAGGGGTGAGGAACAATATCTGCAATTCTATTGCACATCCTCAGTAACCTACTTTCTCCCAGGAGGATTCCCCTCGAAGAGTTTCCACCATCTCCAAGTAGTCCATTCAAATCATGGACCCATCAATGGACTAATCCACTGATAAGACCAGACCCCTCATAACCTAATCACTTGCCCAAAAACCCACTTCTGAACACTGCTGTTTTGGGGACCAAGCCTTCAATACATGATCATTTTAGGGGACACAATAGATCCAAAGTATAATAGAAACCAACCGATAGGAGAACCTGGAAAATGCATTCTACAGAGGATTGCTCATTGCAAAAGAGAATAGAGAGGGGGGACAGATAATCAGCTCGTTTTAAAGGTAAAGGACAGCACAACACTCAAAAAATTTGTAAAACATATTATCTTTCCCTTAAAACAAATTTCCAGAAGATGTCATGTAATTTATTAGTACTGAAATAGTCAAT
Organism: Dasyprocta punctata; assembly: GCA_004363535.1. Taxonomy (NCBI): domain Eukaryota; kingdom Metazoa; phylum Chordata; class Mammalia; order Rodentia; family Dasyproctidae; genus Dasyprocta; species Dasyprocta punctata. Next base: position 69,247 of record RJWM01000437.1, read on the forward strand.
ATCTATACATAAATTTAAAAAGTATATACTTTATAGATAAGCTGAAAAAATTGCCTTCCTTTTAATTCGAATCATCTCTCAGAGAAATAATTCGAGTCAGTAAGATTTTTACTGTGTGTGTGTTTTGGATGGAAACATTTTAGGAAATCAATAGTGATGGAATGAAAGCAGAAAGATTAAAAATTAGAATTAGTTCTACATAAACAAGAAGCATTCAAATGACTGAAACTAAAATTAAATAGAAAGAAATTAATTTAAAAACTTACATTTCATTTTTTTAAATTAAATAAAAATGAATTGTTAAAGAGAGGGCAAGGATGAAGAGGGGAAACAAAAAAGAATCAAGATGTGATATATTTATGGACCAACTCCCATTGAATATATTAATTATCTGTTCCAAATATGTATTAATAAAAAGATTATATTTTAAAAGAAACAATGAAAAACAATGATACTATGCAATGAGTGCAGTTTAGAAACTCCAAGTAATCAAAAGATTCTTTTATCCTGTATAATTACTGTAAGTGTTGTGTTCTAATATGTTTTTAGAGATACAAAATTTTTGTCTTGGTTATTTTTCTCTTGCTGCTAAGACAAAACACCCAACACCCAAAGTTAAAAAGGAAAGGTTTATTTAGCGCACTTTGAAGAGATTTCAGTCCATAATCAGCTGACTCCCAGGCAGGGTGGCATGGTAGACAGGCCTCACAGAGGAAAAACAGTTCGTGGCAGGCAAAAGGTAACAGGGCAACAAGGGGAGCCTTAAGAGTGTCTTTCTGCCCTTTTATCTAACCCAGGTTATGGAGATTAAGGCAGTGCCAAACCAATCAGTGGACTGATTTTATAATCATCCATCCTTAATCCTAGCATTGCACCATGAATCAATTACACATTCAGGACTTAGCCACTTCTGAAAAGACCTCACCTATGACTGCACAAAGCTTTGGGAGGACATCTGGACACAAGTCATAACATTCCACCCCTGACCCCACAAAGACTCATGCACATCCCTTTATGCAAAAGAGTTGCCAAAGTCCTAACAGTTTCAGCATTGCTGAAAAGTCCAAATTCCAGGTCTGCTTTGAGATTTATGGCAAACTCTTAACTTCAAAATGAAAATGTACAAATAAAAAGAAAGTTAAACATTTCCAACATTCAATGGCAAAAGACAGACATTACCATTCTTAAAATTACAAACAGGGGAACACAAGGAATGGGGCCAAAGCAAGTCCAAAATGTATCAGGGAAAACATTAAGTCATGTAGTTACATGTTCAGCATCCAAGACAATCTGTGGTAAGATGTGAACTACAAAGGACTTGGGTGGTTCCACCCCTAAGGCACTTCTGGTGGCAGCAGCTCCCATGGCTCCTCTCTTTGGCTGGCTCTGCTTCCTACTTGCAGTTTTCCTCAGACAATCCATGGTCCTGGATTCTCCAAACTTTTAGGGTCTCCACTGCACACTCACAGCTTTACACACTGCCCTCTCAGGAGCACACTGCCTGGCCTCCCAGGCATTCTTCTGAAATCTGGGTGGAAACTCTCCTGATCCCACAACTCTTGCATTCTGCAAGCATCTAAAACCAGCACCACATGGATGATGTCAGGGCCTGCCACCAGCTGGAGCAGCATCCAGGCTTCCTTCTCTCTTGGCTGAAGGAGTTGAGTGCCTGGATGTCAGCCATCTGCACTCTGAGGCCCATCTTGAGGAATACATTCCCTAGGCCACTGCCATTCTGGAATATGGTATTCTGAAACTTTCTTCTCAAAGCAAAGTCTTTCACCTTGGCAACTGTGAGGCTTCAAAGGTTGAAGTCCTGCTGGTTCTTGTGTTGTCCTCAGACCATCTTGTCTTCTGAAAAGTCTGGCTTTTTCTAGCTAGTCTTTTCAGTGACCAGTTTCTCCTCTGTTCCCTCTCTGCAGGCTACAACTTTACTGGAGTTTCCTTTCTGGCCAAATTCAAAATGTTTTAAGTTATTCTAAAAGGCTCTTTGTTCTTGATCCTCAACATACATCTGGCTAAAAGCCCCCTACAGTAGCCATGCTACCACCTCAACATTAACTGCCTTTCAATTCCTTCTGCCAGATTAATTAGTATACCATCCTTAATCCCAGTCTAAGCAAAGTTTCTGGACACCAGCAAAATGCAAACAAACTTTCTGTCAAGGTATAACACACATTGTCTGAAGTCCAACAGCCAATTTGGTCCTTCTTTCCAGCCAAAACCTCCCAAGGCTGGTCTTTCCCAGGAGCATTTCTATCAGTTCTGGTCTGAGTTTTGACCAGAATCTCCAATCAAGTACATCTAAGGTGTTCTAGCTCTACTTTTTTAGCCAGTATTTCCAAACTTTTCCAAACACTTCCTGTTATGGTTTGGATCTAGGTATACCCCAATGCCTCATTCAGTCATAGGACCTTTTCAGATGTGGCTAAATCTAGAGAGTGTGATGCTGGGATTAAGGATATGTGGTCAGCTCACTGACTGATTTGGTACTGTCCTAATGCCAGCAGCCTAGATAGAGTATAAAAGGGGCAGAAAGATGCTATTAAGGTCACTTATTGCTTTTCTGCCTTGTGGGCACCATGAACTGTTCTCTGTCAAGCCACCCTACCATGGACACAGCCAATTATGGAGTAAAACCCCTACAAACTATGAGATAAACAAACCTTTCCCCCTTTAACTTTTGGTGTTTGGAATTTTGTCCCAGCAAAGAAAGAAAAGTAACTAAGACATTTCCCACAAGCTAGTCCAAAGGCTCTTGAATCACATAGTCAGGTAGTCACAGCAATGACCTAATTTCTCTGATGCCAAATTCTTCACTGGTCAGTGTTTACTAGAGAAACATATATAACACAAGATACACAAATATGTATGAATTTACAAGATTGGATTATAATGGCCACCTACATAGTCAGATGAGGAAGAGTGTAGAGGGTCTATCTGCAGACTGGTAACTGAAACATTCAGTTGAAGGTCTGGAGTTCACTGAAGTGTCCTATGTAAGGCCCTGTCAGAAGACCAATAGGTCTGCAGTGGAAGACTGAAGGATCTACACCAGAAACTGAAGAGTCTGCACCAGAAGCCAAAAGATGATGCTCTAGGTGAAGGCAAAGACTGGAGCTCTTCTGAAGAAACAGAAGCAGATCCATCCTTCTTCATTTCCCCTTTGTACCACCCAAGTGACAAGTTGCCCTAGGGTGGGACTTTCACACTTTATGGTGTAGAACTGCTGAGTCCATTAGTTAAGATTCTCTTACTCAAGTTGACACAATCAATCAACAATCACACTTTTAATTACCATTCTAGCTTGTACCATAAGACGTCTGTTACATTAATTATTTATATATCCTAATGTATCAAAATCTAAAGATAACCCTGTTTGAAAAAATTTTAGTTGATAGAAAAGATATAAAAAATTTTTAAGAAATGAGTTATTCCTAGAATTAGTCCAATGAGACAAGATCATGTTTTGTGAAGAAACCAGTAATACATCTGTCCAATCTCCTAGAAAATCAAAGTCTCAAAATCAAAAATGTTGGAACTTCACAATTTAGTTATTTAAGAATTCTCTAGTTGGAGGAGTTTCTAGACCCCTCAATATCCTCCTTACTGCTTCTGCTTCTCTTCTTTCCTCCCTTCTTCTCTTTGGCAATGTCCTCCTCTGCCCTAGCTAACATCACCTTTCAGGAAATTAGAGTCACTAGGGGAAATATGTCAGGTCAAGTAAAAACATCCTGGTATACAGAAGGATGAAATAAATAATAAGTAGAAGACAACATTAGTCATCATTGTTCTGCATAGACCATCTCCAATGAAACCATTTTAACAAACACCCTTGGATAATTAGTTCCAATGACTAATACCCACCAATCCAGAGTCCAAGGAGTATGAGCAACAAACAATAAACCTGCTTAAAATAACGTGATTGATTATAACTCCATTTGAAATAAGCATAACAAATGGCAATGAGCTATCTACTTAACCATGCAGCATAATTTTAATTGTTAAGGTTGTTCATTTCATTACACAGTGTCCTTTCTCAGAAAATTTTTTACTGCACTCAGGGTGAGAAATTTTTGTCCTGCACCTGGTCACAAGGTTTCCACTTATTTGGCTTGCTTTTATTTTACTTAACTTCTAGTAAACATGGAGCTTATTACAACCAGTGGAGGGGATACAAAAGATGTATATACATGTTGGTTTAAATCATGCAGTTTTACTTTCCTACTGTTATTACTACCATATCCTTTTTCACCTATTTCTACATTGCTCCTTGTACACTAATAAGCATTCGTTGCTGAGTTTGTAATCTGGAAACAGATGCAGAGGTGAAGTATGTAGTACAAGATACTCATTTATAATCAACACAGATGAAGAGAAAAAGAAAAAAGATTGAGCAGAGGGAAAAAGCAGGCTTGATCCAAATGGTCAATTTACCAAGGCACTCTAATGCAACTATTACCTATGAAGAGCATCCAGTGTCAAGCCAAAATGGTTGGCACACACACAACTTTTCTCAGTCACCGGACATAGACTGTCCTAGCAACGATGTGATCTCAGACAAAGTGAGTGTGTAGGGCTGAGCAGATTCTAAAGAAACTGAAATGGAGACAATCTGCTGATGATAATTATCTTTGACTGGACCAAATCCTTCTTGGAGGGAGAAGTTGAGTGACACATCTTTGGGTCTACCACAGACCAACTCTCTTCCTGCTTAGATCTAGGAAGATCAGCTCCTCCAGATGTCTAGTCTGCCCCTTTATCTGAAAGGAAACTTAGAAGAGAGGTATCAGTGGAATAAATTACATGTGTTAACCTAAGTGGATCTCAGGGTCCCAAATGAAACTCTGTCTCCTCCATTCAATATGCGTTTTAAATTTCATTGGCCTTTGACCACCATTTCTGTTGACCTCGGTGCTTACTTGTTAGTGAGCCCAGACTTTCAGTCCAAGGGACCTGAGCTACTAGCCACCATACTGTTGGAAGTACTGAGACAGGCTCAAGTAGATCCATTGGGTTCCACATATTCCTCTCTGCCTCAACTGTGCAATTGCATCACCATCTCCTCTTAATGATCATTGTCACTTACCCTGCCAAGATGGTGACTCCTCTTCTTTCTTTTGGTCCCTGGACAAGTAGTTCAAAATCCCCAGATGACAAACTTATAATTTAGATTACAACTATATGCTCTTGAGAACATATATTTCCACTGAAGACTGGGAATATCCCTTGAATCTGGTTTCTCTTATTTTTCCTACTGAGACCAGAGTATCATAAAATAGTCACTGATTTGATGCATATACTGAATTTCAGAGGCAGGTACCCTATCTGCATAGAGAATTATGCCTTAGCTTCCAATGTTCTATCAGACTAGCAGTTTCTGAGAGGAACAATATCAGATAAGACAGTGAATATCAAAAGCATAGGCCCACTCACAAATCACCTTTATTATCAAATAGGTGCCTTAGTATGATGCACTGTTATGCTGAATTCCATATCAATGAGTTAAATACTCTATAAACTCTTGGATAATAGTCCTGGTTAAGGCCATGTCTGTAGAAATTGCAAATCTATAACCATAATCCATATCCATTTCTATAAGACTTGTAAGAATAAAGCACTAACCCATGATGAAATAAATATGATGTAGTCAGCCTGCTACCTAAAGGCTCATTGGTCTTCATGAGTAACAGTGGTCTCTGTTACCAGTATATTGGATGTTTAACAGCGATCACATCTAGAAAAGCCTTGGTGTGTGGGAGTTCAGGTTGTTGGGGTCATACAAATCTTTCATAATTTCTGCCATCATTTATGTAACTATTATACACTACCTGACATCAGCTAGGTATATTACTTTGTTTACTGGATTATTTAGCACCATTTCCATGGTATATACTATCTGATAGGCATTAATATGAAAGCATTCAAAGATTTTACCCATTCTCATGTGTCCATTCATATGCCTCTCCCCCACCTTCTTGTTACCAATCTTTCATTCTTTCTCCCTCTAGGTTTCAGACCAGACAACCATGCCATTCATCAGTATCCATGAGTTTGTGTGTATTTAACTTCAGATTGGTTCTCTTTCCATTCACAGGAGGTAACTATATTCACCCCCATATTGGAAGGATTTTCCTTGTCTTTCAAGGTTATCCCTGAATGAAATTGTAATGTTGCTGCCATTTATCTTTGACTTGTACACAAATACTAAGCCAACATAGCTGTACACTAAACTCAGCTTTTTTCATCCTCCACCTGGCATCTTAGATTCTCCATAAAGCAGTAAGTATGAGCTGAAGGGGGAATCTTGGTATCACAGGAGCAGGTGCCATGGAATTACAGTCACCTGTTCATGCTCAAGAAGTTTATTTGTGCTTTCTTGTCTTCCTAGCATTTAGTTCTACATACCACTTTCATTCTACAATGAGTATTCCTGGATCAATATCAATATGACCTTATAACTTAAGTGCTTCTGGTAGGACCTGACTCATAATGAACAGTTCTAGACATATGGTCACTTAGTTTTTCATGATCACATAATTCATTTCTACTAGAACCTCTCAGCATTACATGAACTTTTTTTCAAAAGATATATAATAATCTTATGGCAAATAACATGGCCTGAACCTTAAATGTCCATGCTGTAATTTTCTCACTAGGACTCGACTCAAACTATACTAGACATATTTTCTTGCCACTGATCACCATGTGTATATATATATATATATATATATATATATGTGTGTGTGTGTGTGTATATATATATATATATATATATATAATTTTTTTGTTTGCACACTTTGTGACCCAAGAAGCAGGGCTTCTTGCACCACAACCTGGTTGAGCTAAAAAATCTTGTCCAGCTCAGGACTCTAGTCAAACTTTTATGCTTCCCAGAATATTGGCTGGAACAAAATCTGCAAATGTAGAATTTGTTACCCCTAGAACAACAAAAGTAGTACTAGTCTTTGTGCTTCTTAGGGGAGGTAGTACATTTCAAGACACTATTTCCTTTTTACTTTGAAGGTAATGTACCAGCATGCTCCTGATTTCTGGACACTGAAAAAATTTATATATTTCAGACCTACAAATCTTTACTTCTGGAAGATTTCATCCTCTTCCCTTTGGAGTATATGTCTTACTAACATATCGAACATGCTGATCACTCCATGATTACATAGCTCAAGTAGTATAATATCATTAGTGTAACAAATCACTGTGATATTCTTAAATTGCTCAGACAGTGTTATAGTTATGTTCCTATGACCCCACCAAGTCTCATGTAATCATGGCATGGACATGACTGAGTCTAGTGTTCGTGATTGGTTTGCTGTCCAGTGCTGGGATTGGCAATGTGAGTGCTGCACCCATCCAGGGGTGGAGCTGACATACAGTGTAAGGGTGGGAGGAGGGTGTGTCTTCTCTCTCTTGCTGGTTCGTGCCTTGCTATTTGGCGGCCACCATGAATGGCTGCCCCACCACACCACTCTGCCTTACAGCCAGCTGAATATGGAATGAAGCCTCCAAGAACTGTAAGAAATAAACCTTTCCTTTTCTAATTTTGGGCATCAAGTATTCTGTTTCAGCAACAATAGAAAAGTAACCAAGAGAGAATACAGTACCAGTGGAGTGGGGTCGTTGCTATGACTAAACCTGATCATGTGGTTCAAGAGCCTTTGGGAATGGCTTATGGGAAGAATTTGGAAAGGCTTGGAGATGTCATCTGAAAGAGTAGGCTGTTCCATATGGGAGATTTTGGTCAGAGCTCAGAAGATTAGAAGGCTGATAGAAAGCCTGCCAGTAAAGACCAGGCTCAGGAGGTTTCTGCTGGGAAGAAGGACTGCATTGGTTGTTGGACTCCACATGATGTGTATTATGGCTTGGCAGAAAGCTTGTCTGCATTTTGCTCATGTCCAGAGACTTTGCCTGAGACTGAGATTAAGGGCAATGGACTGAGTAATCTGGCAAAAGAAATTTCAAGGCAGTCGAATGTTGAGGCAGTGGCATGGCTACTGTTGGGGGATTTTAGCCAGATTTATGTTGTGAATCAAGAGCAAAGGGCCCAGTAGGATGATTTCAAATGTTGTGAGTTTGGCCAGGAAGCTGTGGACTATAAAGATAGAGCTGAGACTTTGATTGCTGAAAAGGAGCAAAGAAATAAATAGAGAAGGAGCAGGTCTCCACCTTTTGCAACCTCAAGCTAGCAAGGTGAAAGAGTTTGCTCAGAGGAAAAAGCCACAGAGTGCCATGTTGCAGAGTGGCAATGGAGGCCACAGGAAGTTTCAAAATGGTGGTGGCTGCACCAGATTCCAGAATGGTGGGGGCATAGTGAGCCTGTCCCTCACAATCAGGTTAAGAGAGCTCAGTGATCCAGGTACTCAACACCCACAGCCAAGAGAGAGGAAAGCCTGGCTACTACTCCAGCTGGCAGTGGACCTTGGTTGCATCCATGTGGTGCTGGTTTTAAGTGCAAGAAAAATGGACATATTCTAAGGTTAAGACAGTTTCCACCTCGTCTTCAGAGGGCAATATGTAAAGATGTAAGGGTGAAGCTAAGGGTGCAATGGAAAACCCAGTAGTCTGGAAAAGCCAGGAATATAGATCATCCAAGGAAAGCTGCAAAAACTGAGCAGAGTGGGCTTAAGAGAGAAGCTATGGGAGTTAAAACCCCTGAAAGTGCCATGGGGTGGAGTCACTCAAGCCTTTGGAGCTCACAACCAGATTGCTTCAGATGCTGAGCAGAGAACTCCAGGACTTCATGTTTGCCCTGCTGGATTTTGGACTTGCTTTGGATTCCCGTTTGTAACTTTTGGAATGGTAATGTTTATCTTGTGCCTTTGCATTTTGTTTAACTTGTTTTCATTTGTACTGGGGATTACAGTTAAGAGCTTGCCATATATCTCAGAAGAGATAAAGGATTTGAACTTTTCAGCAATGCTGAAACTGTTAGGACTTTGGAAACTCTTGGAGATGGACTAAATGTCTTTTATATAAAGAATGTACATGAGTTTTTGGGGACAAAGTGTAGAATGTTATAGTTATGTTCCTATGGACCTGCCAAGTCTCATATAATCATGGCATGGATGCAGTTGAGTCTAGCTTTTGTGATTGGTTTGCTGCAATAATCTACAATTATCATCCTTGGGCTAATGGCTTCTGCAGGTACAAGGTAGATCAATTAAATGAACTATCATCTCTGCATCCCTTCAATCATTAATAAATGAATTCATTAATCATCACCATTTTTCTTCTCTAGGATGCTGTTATTTTGTATTTTATTATCCTGGTTAAAGGAACAGGAGTAGGGTTCAGAGCCTTCTACTTGGTTTTCCTTGCTGAGTCAGATTTTATCTGCATGACTAGGATTCAATGTGGAGGTGACATCAAGCACAAAGAATACCAAATTCACTTATTTTGGGACATTGGAAATGACCATCAGGTAAGTCCATGGATTCTGTGGACTCCCTGCATGTTCTGGTTACCATTTGTCACTAGTTTAACAAGAGGGCCATGATAACGTTTTGGACCTTTGAATATTAATATCACCCCACATGCTATGTTGAAAGAGCCCAAAATACCTGACAGTTCCTCTTTCACTTTTCCATAATAAAAAATTATTCAAATAAATAACCCACAGATGTTTTGGAGAAGGACTAAGAGAATTATCATTATGTAAAAACCTATGGTTTTTCTCTTGGAATTGGCCCACCTCTCCAGTGAGTTTCAGATCTGAAAACCAGATTAGATCCAGGAAACAGGCAAGAGATCATGAATTTAAAAAAAATAAACTGTATTTTTAGAGAAGTTCTGGGTTCACAGGAAAATTGAGTGGAAAGTACAGTTTCCATATATCCCCTTTGTCCACACATGCAGTCTCTCCCACCAGTGTCAATATTACACAGTAGAGTGAAACACTTGTTATAATAAGTGAACCTACATTAACAGATAATTATCACCTAAAATCCAAAGTGTACATTACAGTTTATGCTTGCTTTTGTATACATTATGGGTTTTGACAAATATAACACATATCTTCCATGAATCATAATATCATATAGAATACTGTAGTTTTGCTGCTCTTCTGTTCCACCTACTAATTCTTTCCTTTCCCTAGTCCCTGGCAACCATTGATCTTTTTACTGTCTTCATAGTATTTGCCTTTTCTTGAGTGTCATATACTTGGAATTATACAGTATGCAGCATTTTCAGATTGGCTTTTTAAATTTAGTAATGTACATTTATAATCTGGAATCATGATATTTCATAATGGTAATCAATTCTCAGTACACCAATTATTTTTTTAAAAAAGTATTTTACACACATGCAAAATGAATAATATCTTTGACAGGTACCTGTCTTTTGTCTCTTGGGATGCTCTGTTCTATTAGCCAGTTCCATTTTTCCATGGCTTATTCTGCTTTGACATACTCTCTAATCTTCCTGGCCAACAGCCTGGTTAAGGACCTTTAAGCTCTGGTACCTGGCCTCTGTTGTTTTGGAGTTGTACCTTAAGCACTGCCATCAGTGAATCAAGTTCTCTAATAGATTATACTACTGTCAGCTTACAGAAAAGAACCATCACTGAAAGTTTAAGTGATCTGGTTGCACTTCTAATGAAAACATATTTATGTCTGTGGTAAAAGATATATCCTCTAGGACCAGGAACATAATCACATCATAGCAAAACAACATATATTAATTACAGGATCTTCATGTTTACAAGCTTTGTATTCCCTTCTTCCACCTTGTACCATGGAAATTCTGTCATTTCAACTTTGTATACAGAACACCATTGCTTTTTTCATGTTTCCAGAGACCATTCTAACAAAGAGTTCATCACATTCTCTGGGATCTTAGCCAAGCTGTTAAATATTATAATTCAAGGGAATGTTTCAAAATTAATTAATTTACTATTTGGTTTTTATTTCAGGCCTTTTTGATCAAGCATCATCAAAATTCAGTCCACACATCCTCCCCCAGCTCTTTTCAGTGTGTATTGCCTAGTTCCTGTGACTCTTCGGGGAACTGTCCTTTTCCTGCCTTAGTCTCAGGAACTTAAACCTTGCCAATGTAGACCTTGTGTGCAATTTAACCTTACTACTATACTGGCCTTACTACTGTATTGTACTGCAATTTAACCTTACTACTGTCTTGTGGACTGGAAAAAAGTTATGTTTCTGAGGCACATACATGTTACTTCATGAGGAAGAGGCCTATAAAATGTCTTTCAGTGTGCAGTGACAAGAGTATCTCTTAATAAGGATGGGTAAGCCATGTCCTCAGGCTTCGAGGGTTCAGAGATGTCATACATGAAGCCAAAATCATCGGAATATCCATGCAGATGTCCTGCATGGTAACCTTGCTATGACAGGCACATGTTTGCTAGGCACTTAGTCAACTGTAAAATCCAAAGTTTGGGCACCAACTTTTGCTACCCTTCCACTGCAGTCTATAAAAGCTTCTTTGTATATAATCAGTAGGTCTTCTATCAGAAATCAGTGGTATTTGAAAATAGATATCTAATACCATTCTGCTTACCATTATTATTTCTCCTTTATATTTCAAATGCATGATGTGTCACACTTACTAATGCGTTCTCTTTGCACAGGACAACCTCCCAATTCACCACAAGTGATAATTTAACAACTGGACCTTGTTCCACCAGCCATCTGTGCTCCATCTATGACTAGTGACAGAATCCTCATTGTAAATAGTATGCTGGTAATTCAGTTACAAGACCCCTGCTTTCCCAATTCATTTCTGATAGTCATTAATGTGAATTTTCTAGATGTAGATGTTGATATGGAGTTTTAGGCAAAAGATATTTATTATGGATCAACATTTATGAAAGAAAGAGGAAAAAGGATTAGGCAGAGGAAGAAATAAAAAGATGATAATTTTCCAGTTTAATAGCAAGCTGTGGACAATGTGTATTGCTCATGAAAATACCCCTAGGCAGATGCTGTGATGCAAACCTGTAACTCCAGCACAAAGGGAGACTGAGGCAGGTGTATTCCAAATGTAAGTCCCACATGGGACTCTGTCTCCAAATTAAAAAAAATAAACCATAAAAGAAGGGGGATGTAATGTGGTGGTTACATAGGGTGCCCCTGGGTTTGATCCCAAATTCTTTATATAAAAAAAATCCCTAAAATGAGCTATATTCTCCCACCTTGATTAATCACAAGATGTTATTTATCCCTGAAAGGGTGTGATCTGAGGTAAGGTAGCTCTTTGCAGGTGAAACATCCTGGGAAAGACACGGCAGCTGGAGGCTATCAGCTGATTGCTGTCCCTAAGCAAGTCCTTTATTGAAGAGAGATCACCATGTTGACCACAGTATTTTAAATCTCCTTTCAAGACAAAATATACATAATTATTTCACATTAGTGCCTGCCTGTTTTTTAAAGAAAATTTTACTAGGTTATTTAGGGGCCAACTATAGCTTACACAAATCCTGTAACAACACACCCTTTGAAATCAACAGCCCAACCTGGAAGATTCACAGTTTTTTGTAAACTATATATATACACACACACACACACACACACACACACACACACACACACATATATATATATATATATAGAGAGAGAGAGAGAGAGAGAGAGGGAGAGAGAGAGACAGACAGACAGACAGACAGACAGACAGAGACAGAGATAGAGACGGAGACAGCAGAATTAATGTAGCAACATTCTTCATTTTATTCAGTTTTTCTTTACAGTGAACCCAAGATCTTCTCCCCGAGCTACATCTTTAGCTTTGTTTTTAAAATTTGAAACAGGGTCTCACCAAGTTGCTAAATTACAAGCCTGGGCTCAAACTTGTGATCAGCCTCCCAACACACTTGGATTACAAGTATGTGCCACATACCTGGCTAGCATCCTTGTTACCATCACTTTGAGACATCAAGCTATTTTCAGTTTCTCTCCACCAGTCACTCTCAATTTGTCTCACAATTTGAGAATAGTCTGGAACATAAAATTTTTGCCATATCTGAGCTCATCTGGAGAAACTTTGCAGTGATAGAGCTAGGTCTCTTCAAGAACAGAGCTCCTATTTTTTAAAGATGTACTCAACATAGTGGGTTTTAGTAATTTTGACCAGAATTTTTTTCCATGAAAGTTTTTTTTGCAAAAATTTTAAAATCAAAAGTCCAAGAACTCTGGTCAATGTATTTCTATATAGCAGAAAGAGCCAGATGGGGTTTTTACTAGCCAAACAAAGTAACATACACTATTAAAGAACTTCTGTGAAGAGAACAAAGGAGAGAGTGTCCCAAAAGATTCATGTATTTGAAAAGGAGTTTTACACTTATGGCTATGGTTTCTAAAAAATTTAATCTTACAACAGATAATAGCAGTGTTTCCTAAAAGTGTACTTTGTCTAGAGAAGCATGACCAGGAATTTGTGCTTTTATATTTTTAACAGGCTGTTTAAATTATGGTAGAGCACAGAAAGTCTGAGAACAACTGATCAATAATAGTAAGTTCACTCTTCAGTTTCATAGTAAACTGTTAAACAATAGTGAAAGCTGACATTCAAGTGTGTTGACTATATGCCAGGCATTACTTTAAAATTTATGTCAAATATCTCACTTCGCAAACTGTAACACTACAAGTTACAGTGATTAATCAATGTACAGGTGATTAAACTGAGGGATGAACTTGGGTAATGAAAGATTTGGATTTAAATACAAGAAGTCGACTAGAAGTCTTAGATACTCTAACCACTAAGCCCAACTGTAATCCTATGTCAAATTAAGAATAAAAGAATGCAAATCTCGAAATTTTATACAGAAACCTAAGTCCAAGGGCTAAGAGTCTTCCAAACATTCATTGTTGATAGTGAAAATCTAATTAAATCAGTGATATATATATATATATATATATATATATATATATATATATATATAATTTTGTTAAGGGTATAACATTTTTCAGATTCCATGTATTGAACCAAATGTCTGCATATGATAGCTTCTGGAAACAGCAAAATACTCTTAGTAATGAGGACCCAGAGGATTGAATTTTTCACAAGGTGTCATCTTATCTTATCCTCTCACTTTTGAAGATATGTCTAGCCAGATCCTGACATTTCTTCAACTAATTTAGCTTCAAAATAATGAGCTAATTTTTTCTAATATAGCTAGCTAGCTAGGTAGATAGATAGATAGATAGATAGATAGATAGATAGATAGATAGATAGCTCTGCTGCACCATCCATTATTAGGACACTTTAAAATATGGTTTGACACTCTAATAGGCGTCAATGAAAAGCAGGGGTCAATACAAATGACCAGCGAAGACTATTTGCAGAATAGCAGAAATTTTTCCAAACATGGGAAGAGGATCTGATATACAGCTAAGTGAGGCATACAGAACCCCAATTAACCATAACCAAAATAAATCTTCACCCAGACATACAATAATTAGGGTATCAGAAATACAGCACAAGAACAAGATACTAAAAGCTGTCAGAGAAAAGAAACACATCACCTATGAAGGAAAGCCTATCAGAATCATGGCAGACTTCTCAACACAAACCTTGAAGTCAAGAAGAGCTTGGAGTAAAGTATTTCAAATCTGAAAGAAAACAACTTTCAACCCAGATTGATGTACCTTGCAAAACTATCTTTAAAAATTGATGGAGAAATAAGATACTTTCATGACAAAGAACAACTGAAGAAATTTATGGCCACCAAACCAACACTACAAAGAGTACTGAAAGACACTCTAGAAAAAGACAAAGATAGCTACAATCTTAAGAACAACAACAAAAGGAAACCACTAAGCAGGGCAAACAATTAAACAGAAAATGTAGAAAACCAACAACAGAAAGATACCATGACAGGGATGAGCCAGTATATATCAGTTATATCAACCAATGTAAATGATCTCAACTCACCAATAAAAAGAAACAGACTGGCAGAGTGGGTTAAGAAACAAAATCCAACAACATGCTGTGTACAAGAAACACATTTCACTCAAAAGGAAACTCACAGACTAAAAATCAAAGGCTGGAAAACAATACTCCATGCAACAGGAACCCAGAAAAAAGCAGGCATAGCTATTATGTTTGTAGGCATGTGAACTTCAAACCGAGAATGATCAAAAGAGGTAAAGAAGGTCATTACATACTTGTTAGGGGAAAACTTCAAGAGGAAGAGATTACAATCATAAATACATATGCAACAAATATGGGAGCACCCAACTATGTAACAGAAATCCTGTTAGACATGAAAACCCAAATAAACAATAATACAGATACAACAGGAGACCTTAACACCCCACTGTCACAAAGACACAGATCAACCAAACAAAAAATCAGCAAAGAAATAACAGAACTGAATCGAACTTGTGAACAAATGAACCTAGTAGATGTGTACCGAGTATTCCACCCATCAACATCAGAATACACGTTCTTCTCAGCTGCACATGGGTCATGCACTAAAATAGATCATATACTAGTCCACAGAAAATGCTTAAGTAAATACAAAGGAACTGAAATAATTCCATGCATATTATCTGACCATAATGCAGTAAAATTGGGAATGAATGACAAAAAAAACCCACAAGAACCCCATAAACACATGAAAATTAAATAATACTCTCCTAAACAATCAATGGGTTACAGAAGAAATTAAAGAAGAAATTAAACAATATTGACAATTCAATGAAAATGCAAATACAAATTACCGGAACCTATGGGACACAATGAAAGCAGTCCTCAGAGGGAAATTGATAGCACTAAACTCCCACATCAGAAAAATGGAAAGAACACACATAAACAACCTAATGATGCACCTCAAACTTCTAGAAAAAGAAGAGCAAGTCAAGTCCAAAGCCCAAAGAAGGGAAGAAATTATCAAGAACAGAGCATAAATTAATGCATTTGAAGCTAAGAAAACAATACAAAGAATTAATGAATCGAAGAGTTGGTTCTCTGAAAGAATAAATAAAATTGATAAACCCCTAGCCAACCTTATGCAAAAGAGGAAACAAAAAACTCAGATCCATGCAATAAGAAATGAAAAGGGTAAAATCACTAGAGACCCTGTGGAAATACAGAAGATCATCAACACCTACTTCGAAAAACTTTACTCACATAGATTCGATAACACAGAAGAAATGGACAGATTCTTAGAAACTATGAATTTCCAAAGCTGAATCAAGAAGATGTAAAACTGAATAACCCAATTTCAGCTAATGAAATTGAAAATGTAATTAAAACCTTACCAACAAAGAAAAACACAGGTCATGATGGATTCACTGCTGAATTCTGCAAGAAATTTAGGGAAGACTTAACGCCCACACTCCTCAAACTCTTCAATGAAATTGAAAGGGAAGAAAGTCTCCCTAATTCATTCCTGGAAGCAAGTATTACCCTAATACCGAAACCAGAGAAACACCCAACCAAAAAAGACAATTATAGACCAGTCTCCCTAATGAACCTGCAAAAATCCTCAATAAAATACTAGCAAATAAAATACAGAAAGTTATCAGGAAGATTATATAAGTGGGATTCATCCCCGAAATGCAGGGATGGTTCAACATATGCAAATCAATAAATGTAACACACCACATCAACAGGGCCAAGGACAAGAATCACATGATCATCTCAATAGATTCAGAAAACGCTTTCGACAAAATCCAACACCCATTCATCATAAAAACTCTACAGAAAATCAGAATAGATGGTCTCTACCTCAACCTGATAAAAGCCACATATCATAAATCAACAGCCAACATCTTACTAAATGCACAAAAACTGAAAACTTTCAACCTAAAATCAAGAATAAGACAAGGATGTCCATTATCACCACTCCTATTCAACATAGTTCTGGAAATCTTAGCCAGAGCAATTAGACAAGAGAGAAATAAAGAGAATAAGGATAGGAAAGGGAGAAGTAAAAATTATCATTATTTGCAGATGATATGATACTCTACATAGAAGACCCCCAAAAATCCATTGAAAGACTTCTAGAGGTAATAACCAAATTCAGTAATGTTGCTGGATACAAAGTCTACACTCAAAAATCAATAGCATTCTTGTACAAAAACAACAAACTCACTGAGAGAGAAATAAGGGAAATTACACCCTTCACTATAACATCTAAAAAAATGAAATACTTAGGAATCAATCTAACAAAGGAAGTAAAAAATCTATACAGTGAAAATTACATTACTCTGAAAAAGGAAATCAAAGAAGATTTCAGAAAATGGAAAGATATTCCCTGTTCATGGATAGGAAGGACAAACATCATGAAAATGGCCATTCTCCCAAAATTGTTATACAGATTTAATGCAATCCCAATCAATATACCACTTGCATACCTCACAGAGCTACAGAAATCATTCCTGAAATTCATCTGGAATCAGAAGAGACTTAGAATAGCAAAGGCAATTCTGGGCAACACAGGGAAGGCAGGAGGCATCACAATCCCCAACTTGAAACTATACTACAAAGCCACTGTGATAAAATCAGCATGGTACTGGAATGAAAAGAGACCTGAAGATCAGTAGAATAGATTAGAGGATACAGCCACAACTACAAACACACTCAGCCACCTCATCTTTCACAAAGGGGCCAAACATGTAGATTGGAAGAAAGACAGCTTCTTTAACAAATGATGTTGGAAAAACTGGCTTTTATTTTTAATTTTTTTAAGAGAAAAAAGACACAGAAAAGAAAAACAAAAAACAAAAGAGACAAACAAATGACAACAGCAAATCCAAAGCAGTAACATTATAGGTTTACAAATCAACATGATAGGAATTTGATAATGGTTGTAATATTGCATATTGTTACCTTCAAAGTGGTTGTTTCGATTAACAGATATAGACATGTAAAATTGATCTAATCATGTAAGTATTAACTGCTCTTTTTCACTAACTAATGCATTTAGTAGTATAGTCATTTTACCTATCTTATGTATACATATTTACAAATTTATGTCTTTTTCCTTTTCCCTTCCTTCTTTCCTCCTTTGCCCTTATAATACCTCTTGTTATCTTCAAAATAACTGCCCATACCATCAGGGATAATATAATCAAACAAAATAGTACAGAATAAAACCAACAAAAACAAGACAATGGAAGCGACACAGGACTTCAAAACAATCATAAAACAACAATGGTTACCATAATGCCTCTTGTTATCTTCTAAGCAGTTGCCTATATCATCAGTCATAATATAATCAAACAAAACAAAATAGAATAAAATCACTCAAAACAAAACAATGAAAGCAATACAGGGCTTCAAAACAAGGTGACCAGATATCAATAATGGCTACCATAATATATCTTGCTATCTTTGAAATAGCTGTCCATACCATCAACTATAATAAAATTAGACAAAGTGAAATAGAATAAAACCAAACTAAATAGAATAGTGAAAACAGTACAAGACTCAAATCACGATAATAGATTAACAATGACCACCGTCTTCCCTTTTTAGACACTTTCTCCCCTTTCATTTTTACAATATGTATTGTGTATTTTGAATCCTACTAACTCCTTTAGTTTTTTTGTACTAGGGAGGTAACATGATGTTCACCCATGTGACTCTGGATCATTTCATCCATGAACATGCTCTTAAATTGTATCCATTTACCTACAAGAGGCTTGAGGTTATCTTTCTTTATAGCTGAGGAGCATTGCATTGGATAAAATGCCATATCTTTCTTGTCCAATATGTAGCTAATGTACAAGATACCCCCACTTCTTTCTGGTTCCCTGTCACATAAAGCATTGTTCTCTCTCCTTTGACTTTCAGTCTATGTACCCCCTTTCAAGTTTAATGTGTTTCTTGTATAAAGCATATTGATGGATCCTGTCTCCTGATCCACTCTGCGTGTGTCTTTTTATTGGTGAATTGAGGCCATCTACATTAATGGTTAAGGCCAACATGCACTGCCTCATCTCTGCCATGCTGTGTTTCTGCCATTGGCTGCCTACTTTTCCTCTCTATTCAATTGTCTGCCCTACTTGGTGATTTCCCTCTGCCACTGATTCTGGAGTTGTGGTCTTTTTTTTTATCTCTCTAGAATGTCCTTCAGTATTCTTTGTAGAGTTGGTTTGGTGATCATGAATTCCTTCAGTTGTTCTTTGTCATTGAAGTATCTTGTTTCTCCATTAATTTTGAAAGATAGTTTTGCAGGGTACATCAATCTGGGTTGGAAGTTGTTTTCTTTCAGGACTTGAAATACTTCACTCCAAGGTCTTCTTAACTTGATGGTTTATGTTGAGAAGTCTGTTGTGATTCTGATGGGTTTTCCTTAGTAGGTGATCTGTTTCTTTTCTCTAATAGATTTTAATATTCTGTTTTTCTGTTGAATTTCTGGGATCTTGATTATTATATGTCTAGGTGTAGATTTATTTTGATTCTGGCTAGCTGGAATTCTATACGCTTCACTTATCTGAGTGTCACTTCCTTTTCCCATGCTTGGGAAGTTTTCTGATACCATTTCTGTAAGTAGAGTTTCAATGTAATTTGTATTGACCCCTGCTTTTTAACTCACACCTTTTATTCTTAAGTTATGTTTCTTTGGGTTGTCTTGCAGCCATTGAATTGTTACTTCCAGGTTCCTTGTTATTTTTAAGAGATATTTCCTTTCGTGATCACAAGCTACAAACTTTGTCTTCAAGGTTTGAAAGTCTATCTTCAGTTTCTTTCAAGTGGTTTTGCCAGCTTTCAATGGAGTTTTTAATTTCCTGGTTATCTCTTTGAATTTGTTTCATGTATTCTAAATCTTTTTTGTATTGTTCATTCAAGGTTTCCCCATTTTCCTATGCTCCATTTTTTCATCTATGTCTTCTTTATAGATGCCTAGCAATTCTTTTATTATGTTTTTCATTTCTTCTTTTACCTGAGTTAGTATTTCTGTTCTAAATTCTTTTATAGCCTAATGAAGTTGTTTCTTTACCTCAGTTGCCATTATCTCAGAAACTTCAGTTGTGCGACTCATGATCTCTTCTGTTTTTGCATCTCCTGGACTTACTCTGCTTGGATTGGAGGGCAGAGACTGCCTTTCACTTCTTCATCTTGACATATTCCTGGGTTCTTCTGGATAAATGGATACTGGGGAACCAGGCACTCCCTGCATTGGACACAATTTCTCTGAACTGAGACTGTTTGGTTCTTCTAGTCAGTGCTGACTATGAGTATCTAATGGTGGCCACTGGCTACGCTGGTGCAGCACTGTCTGCTGCTTGTCCCAGCCTGTGTTGGCTCTCTGACGGCTGGTGGAGTGTGCACAGGGGCGGGGCCACTGCCTGCAAATCTGGGCTGGTCACCAGCAGGGAACCTCCACTACCACCCCTGGAGCATGTGTGGGGCTGCTGCCTCCAAATCAAGCTGGCTACCTGCTGGGACCCTCCAAGATGGCCCCTAGAATGCACATGGGGCCAGGTCTCAGTTCGAGCAATTTCCATGAGTCTGTACCCTGCTAGGAGCTGCTGAAGGAAACCAGAAGCAGTTCTGGTTCTGGGCTTTTCCGACTCAACTCCAAACTGGTTCCCAGCTAATCACTCTCTCCCTCAGGAGGATGGATTCCTCTGCACTCACGGTCAGCCAGTTCAGTCTTCCAGGTCTGCTCCTCCTGTCCACTGCCACTCTCCTCCAATGCTGCCTCACTCTGCAGAGTCCTCCAGGGTTACTGCCACCACATCCCCTTGATTATGTGTCCACAGGTTCCAGCAGCTCCTTTCTCACAGTGGGTCCAGCTCCTGGCAAAGGTGCTGCCAGCTACCACCTTCTTCTTCGTTTAAATTTTTCTTTTTACTCTTTCTGTGGGCTTCAATTCTCACTTTAGATTCTTCCTGGGTCCAGGGGTCCACTTCCTTCCTTCTAGTCTTCCCCGTGATGCTATATTCCAGCCTCTGGACTGTATCTCTAAGAGAGGCTGTTTACTCTGCTGCTTACTGTTCCACCATCTTCCCAGAAGCGAAAACTGGCTTTCTATATGCCATAAACTAAAACTAGATCCATGTCTATCACCATACACTAAAATAAAGTCAAAGTGGATCGAAGATCTAAATATTAAAACAGAGACACTAAATTTTCTGGAAGACAAAGTAGGTAAAAATCTTGATGATATAGGAGTATGCAGAGAGTTCATGAACAAAAACCAAACTGCACAGGAAACACCAGAATGAACAACTGGGATCTCTTCTTACTAAAAAGTTTTTGCACGTCAAAGGAAATCTCCAACAAAGTGAAAAGAAAACCCATGAACTGGGAAAATATTTTAGCCAATTGTCCCTCAGACAAAGGACTTCTATCTAAAACATATAAAGAATTTTAAAAAATCAGACCCCTAAATGTCAAGGACCCAATCCAAAAATGGGCATCTGAGATGAGTACACACTTCTTAGAGGAAGAAATACAAATGGTAAATAAATATATAAAAAAATGTTCAACATCAATGGTCATTCGGGAAATGCAAATTAAAACAACACTGAGATTCCATCTCACACCAGAAAGAATGGCCAAGATAAAAAAAAATCAACCAATATCAAATGCTGGAGGGGCTGTGGGGAAAAAGGAACTCTTCTCCACTGTTGGTGAGAGCATAGACTGCTGCAACCACTGTGGAAATCAGTGTGGAGATTCCTCAAGAAGCTAGGATTAGAGATTCCATTTGACCCAGCTATCCCACTTCTTGGCATTTTCCCAGAAGAATTGAAAACATTATACCACAGTGATATTTTTGCACCCATGTTTACAGCAACCCAATTTATAATAGCCAAATCTTGGTAACAACCCAAATGCCTATCAATCAAGGAATGGACAAAAAATATGTGGTATTTTTATACAATGGAGTACTACTCAGCTATCAAGAAAGATTGCATTGAGACTTTTATAAGTAAATGGACATGACTTGAGACCATACTCATAAGTGAGATAAATCAAACTCACATGTGTAAATACCATATTGTCTCCCTAGTGTAAGAAACTGAAACAGTATATATGATCCAAAATCTACAATAAATAAGGGTAAGAAACTGTTCAAAGAGCAAAAGTAATTGGGAAAAGGAAAAGGAGGAAAGAAGGAAGAAAAAAGGGAAAAGACATAAATCTGTATATAAGTGTATGTAAATAGCTAAAATGACTATATTGCTGAATATATTAGTTATTGAGAAAGAACAGTTAATACTCATATGATTAGATCAATTTTACACATCTATATCTGTTAATGTTAACAACCGTGTTGAAGGTAACAATATGCAATATAGCAACCATTGTCAAGTTCCTATCATCTTGTTTTGTAAACATAATGTTAGTGTTTTGGATTTGCTCTTCTTGTTTGTTTGTCTCTTTTGCTTTTTGTCTTTCTTTTCTGTGACTTTTTTCTCTTAAATAAAAATAAAATTTAAAAACAAAACAAAAATAATAAAATATATAATTCTACTATTATCAGCCAAAAGCAACAACCAGTTTTCTTGAGAAAGCATTTTATAATTAAGAGTATCTTATTCTATACTGATTCACTAATCATGGTGATGAGGATTCCAATCAAAATGATATTATCAGTGTCAGAGCTAATCTTGTGGTTGTGTGAAATGCTTTTGTTGGCTTCACATACATTCTGTTCTACACTTGAATCTAATGCTAAGGAACTCAATTCATTTGCATTTTATTCAAATGAGTTAAGCCTACTTTTTTCTGATGCTAATGAAATACAAAATTCCCTTATCTTTCAAACTGTAAAATTGTCTTTAAAAGTATTGACTTTAAGAAATTTTCTGTTCAAGCCGGGCATGGTGGCGCATGCCTTTAATCCCACAACTCAGGAGGCTGAGGTAGGCGGAGCATTGTGAGTTCCAGGCCGGCTTGGGCTACAAGGCAAGCGCAAGGCCGCCCGAACTACATAGTGCGACCCTGCCTCAAAAAACTAGGGCCGGGAGTTTGGTTCAGTGGCTTAAGCACCTGTCTGTCAGGTACAAAGTTGTGAGTTCGATCCCCAGTGCCGCAAAAAAAAAAAGAAAGAAAAGAAAAATTTTCTATTCAAAAAAGATATTTGATCCAGCATGACATAATCATTAATACTGGAAAGGTTGTGTGGAGGTTTAGGGAATGAAATTAACTTGTCCATCTTTTTCATAGAGGCTTTTTTTTTGTCCTTTTTTAACCTCTATTTTTTATTTTAAAAACAAACAAAAAAGAATAAAAATGATACAGAATTTCAAAAAAAGATAGAAAATTAACACTAGTTAATATATTGCATAGTTCTTTTAAAAAGAATAAAACCAAACAAAATTATTTTGAAAGTAATTGTTCTGATTACAAGATCTAGTCATGAAAAAAATGATCAATGATAATGAGAACACAAACTGTTCTTTTTGATGAACTAACAGACATTAGTAGTATAGTTATCTATCATTGTATATATTTACACACACATACGTATGTATACATGTATATATACACATGTATATATATAATCTTTTCCCTTCTTTCTTATCTCCTTTCCCCATTCCAGTTGTTCTTTCCTTTTGAGCACTTTCTTTCCCTTTCATTTTCACAATATCTGTTGTAGATTTTGGATTTTATTTATCCTTTTTTTTAATTTGCACTAGGGAGACAATACAACATTTACACATTTCACTTGTGAGTATGGTCTCAATTTGCATCTATTTACCTATAAAAGTTTCAAGTTCATCAAATCTTTATAGCTGAGTAATACTCCATTGTATAAAAATACTGCATGGTTTTAATCCATTCCATGATTGATGGGCATGTGGGTTGTTTCCAAGATTTAGCTATTACAAATTGTGCTGCTATAAACATGGATGCACATATATTGTTGTGGTATGATGTTTTTAAGTCTTCCGGGAAAATACCCAGAAGGGGGATAGCTGTATTGAATGGGACCTCTAATCTTAGGTTTTTGAGAAATCTCCACACTAATTTCCACAGTGGCTACACCAGTCTACACTCCCAGAAACATTGGAGAAGGGTTCCTTTTTCCTTACAGGTGCACCATTTGTTTATCGGTTGATTTCTCAGTGACAGCAACTCTTTCTGGCGTGAGATGATATCTCAGTATTGCTTCAATTTGCATTTCTCGAATGACCACTGATGTTAAACACATTTTCATATACTTATTTTTGCCATTTGTATTTCTTCATTTGAGAAGTACATGTTCAACTCAGATGCCCATTTTTGGATTGGGTCTTTGAATTTGGTGGGCCTGATGTTTTTCAATTCTTTGTATGTTCTAGATATAAGTTTTTTGTCATTTATTTATTGTCTTTTTTGAGATAGGGTCCCGCTATGCACTTCAGACTGGCCTTGAGCTCACTTTGTAGCTCAAGCTGGTCTCAAACTTGTAACGATCCTTCTGCCTCAGCCTCCCCAGTTCTGGCATTGCTAGTGCCACTACACCCAGCTTGTAAAGAGTTTTAACTGTAGAACTACTTTCACTTCTCTTAAGCAAAGAAAAGAATAACTTTCAAATGCACCAACCACACCTTAAATGTGAATTCTTTAAGGGCTCCGTGTATGTTATTTCAATTAATTATCATCAAACTCCTTATTAGTCATCACTTACATAGGAAGGGACTGTAACTCAGTAAGTTAACTATTACATCCAAGGTCACACAGTTAATAAGTGAATTAAAATCCAAGGATCTTTTCCACACACCATGGTATCACAAGAAAAAAAATGCTAGTAGCATATTAATGAACCAGTGCAACCTGATTTGCATATGAAACTAGGATAGAAGTGTGCAAAATACTTTATAAGCCAATTCTTTCATCTTAAGTATCACATTTGCACAAAGAAACAGGCATTACAGGATGCCAGTAATTAATCTATGAATTGGGTTCAAAGAATAATCATTCAGATTTTTATTCAGCAATCCAGGTAGAAATAGTCTATCTCAAAACAGTCATGGATTTTGTTAAATGGCACAATTTCAGTCAAGAAGGTTTCTCTCCAATGATATCATCAAACATATTAGTGTTTAAGAATCACAGACCATTTAGTAACACAGCAATTGGTGAGAGTTGGGATTACTAGGGAAATGGATTTTTGCACTGGTAATTTTTTTCAGAAGATGAAAAGTTACACTGAGAGTTCTTTCAGTTTTTTCACTATCATTAGACTTGATCTATGCCACAAACCTGTTCCTGATCCTACATAAATGCTAAAAACATCAGAAAGCAAGAGCAATGCATCACTAACAGAAGACAAAGTGGGGTGGGGCTTTAAATTTATTAAGGGAAATTGCTTATGTCGCTCTTAAAACTCTTTTTCTGTTAGTTTTCTTCCCCACTCCCTCCCTCTGTAAATACACATAGACCCAACAGGTAGGAAACCAGCTTCAGCTCATCCCTCATTTTTCATTTGTTCAAACCAGTGAATATCCTATCTCAAGAGCCAAAACATATTGCCTTATATAACTAAAGGGGTGTGTGGGGTGTGTGTGTGTGTGTGTGTGTGTGCGTGTGTATGTGTATGTGTGTATGTGCTATGCGTTATTCTGGAAAGGAGGGAGCAAGTAAAAATCCTGAGGGGTTATAGTAGGAAGACAGAGTTCCTCTCTCCCTTTCAAAGCTAGGTCTGGAAGAGGGGGGTGGGGACTATATCAACTCATCATCACGCTGCTTGCCAGTCTCACACACGGATGCTTCTCCTTCGTGTTCTCTGGAAAAATTTCCCCAGATTAGGAAAAGGACAGTAAGGCGGGTCTGCCACGAAAGGCGAGTTTTTACCACTGCAGCACAAAGAAAAGCAGAGCGCGCTTTCACATCAACGCAACTCCACTCTCTTGGTCAGCTCTATACTTCAGCACCACGGAGAGCGGCACCTCCTTGGCTACCACCCATGGAGAGCCAGATTCCAGCGACCCAGGACCGGATTCCGGTCATCTAGAGGAGGGACAATCCTGCGCATTCTATCCTCAATGTAAGTAGCTACGATGAGTCTTTTATGCTGATCTTTTTAGTTTTTTTCAGTAAAGGTTGTTTTCTACCTGAAATATGAAGTATGCAACTTTTATGTGCCCTTTCTCTCTAATGCATTGCCAGATATGAAATTTTCCTTGTATGTTGAGTTGGTAGGGTAATTTTCTTTTCCTCTTACTGACAGTCTAAGTTTACAAAGCCATGTAGAAATCAGCAACTCATCCTAGTAACCTAGTCCTTTTGTGCTGGAGTTTTATTCCTAGAAGAGAGTATATGTATTCTCTCTCTTTTTTCATTACTGAGAGCTTTCCTGAGGTGATGTTTTTATTGTTGTATTTATTCTTATATAAATAAGGAGTCTGGAGAAGGAAGACTATATTCTAGCAAATAATCATCATTAAAGAACTACAGGTGGTGAGAAAACGGCTATTTTTTTCTTTTATTTTACCCTGCTTGAAAATGTGGTCTGAGCCATATACTCCTTTAGACATCCATTTCAAAATAACAAATGTGCTTTTAAATAAAAGAGATGTGACCCTGGTACAGCTTTACCATGATCATTGAAACTCTGAACCCCTCATTCTCCTCTTTAAGTTCAAAGCTGTAAATTCATTTATGTATGATTGAGTTACACAACCAAGATGATATTTCTATTAATCATAATTAAAAGACTTAATGAATTCAGGATTGATTTGAAAAAGGCAATAATGATTGACCCTGTCTGGTGGCATTCACTGAATTTTTGCCTCAGAATGCCACCTGCTGGTGGGTTCTATTTCTGAAGCACTAGCCACACATCAGATTTATGAATGAACTCACATAAAATCTAGAATATTCATTATGGATATGATGCAAACCCACTCTCTAAGATAATTTTAACAATGACATTGATTCAAGTGTCTAACAACTCACCAATGTTCTGTGTCACAACTGTAATTTCATAAACATTTATTTTCAAAACCACTTGCTCCTATGCTTAGAAATATGGAGACTAACTCCTTTAGGCAGTAATTAACCCAGAAAAAATCAGAACTGTGTGGAGCCTCATTGAGGCTAATTGCAGAATGCATGTGGCATCTTGGATGCAAGTTACAAGGAACTGTTGCTTAGTAAAAGCAATCAACATTTCCCCCTAGATAAATATTCAGCATGTTACCTCTTTCAGTACTTTCATTTCAAAATGTAAAGGCCTCTGGTTTTTCCTGGTGGTAGCTGTTCATTTCAGATTTTTATCACAGAAGTTAATGAATCTATAAGAAGATTTCAAATATCTACTATATTGCATGACAAATCTTTTTTTAAAATTTAAGTATCTAAACTTGTTTTAGTTTCACCTAGAGATGTACACAATGAAATATAGACATGCAGTTTCATGATTTCCTGTGTCCAAATAGGTAAATAAATATTTTAAAAATAAGAAGAAAAAACAGAAGCACACACAGAGCACCAGTTAAATTTAGATAAGTAATAAATGATGTAGTTTGAAAATACTGAGAATAACCTCTTTTCTAAATTATATATTTTTTAAATTTATTACTTATAGAATCACTTATTAACATTCAGGGGCAGTAGATAATATTTTTCAATACAATAGACAATGGAAAAACTATCCTGCATCAGAAGAATTATTTGAAAATTCTATCTTAATATACTGTAATGAGTAGCAGAGTGATACTTTGCTCGCTTCCTGTAGTATTACTGGTAAGACATATGGACTCATGTATGTAATGAAGTAATTAGGTGGGTATCTTTTTTATTCAAAATATGTAAGTTGCAATAAGCATATTATTGTCACAACCTTAGGCAGGAAGTTAAATATTTAGGTCCACAATTAATATACTTACGAGAAGCTCAAATTTAATAGTATTCAATAACAGTAGAGTATTTATGAGGCACAAAATAATGTATGCACTAACTCATTTCAACTTCAACAGAATAAGGAAAATGACATTTTAAAAAAAGTTGGGTGCCTTTAGAAAGATGAAAAGTTTTTCAGTAATATAAACACATGGAAATGTCTCAGTTTTCTGCCCCAGTTCCTCAAGGCATGTAACATACACTCTGACTAACTTAATTGCCTCATCTAGCAATTTATGGGCCATCCTTTAGAGTGGAACTAATTGGAAACCTATATTACTTTGGAATTCATACCTTATTTGAAAATCTATTTGTCATAAATAAGAAATAGTACTTATAAGATTTCACAACTTCATCATTTGTTTAAAAAAAAAGAATGCTCATAAACATTAACGTCTCTATTGGTTTTTGTTGTTGTTTTATTTTATTTTACTTTGTTTTTGGTCTTCTTAAATGATCAACCTAAATCAAGTATTTAAAACTTGACTAAGTTGTTTGACCATGTACCATGTGCCAACCATCAGGGCTACTGGGCACCAGGTGCATATGTCATATAAACAATCCCCTTGCCTGCAAGGATCCTGCACGCTAATGAAAAACTTCACAATTAAAAACCCTAGACAAAATACATAAGGAAAATAGGTGGCAGTGACAAACTGACCAAAAGCAAGAGCTTTAAAATCAAGCAGACTAGATTTCTAATAATGGGTTGTATAGCTTGAGATACATGGTTCATTTATTTAAGCCTCATTTCATCATCTGTTAAATGAGAACACAACAGCACCTAAATAATCTAGAAGCTTGTGAAAATTTGATAATTCATGTAAAGTACTCAGCATGAAAGTTGGCATGTGCAATAAATGTTAATCATTATGATTGAGTAGCCATTTAGGAAAATAGCTAAACTTATATGATAATTTATTTAAACAATAATTCCTATAGAGCACTCACTACAATGTCTGGCACATGGCAAATGTGTATTATTTAACTATCACTATTACACAGTCATTTTAAAAATTAGCTGAGTATATTACTTTAGAGTAAAATCTGAATCAATTTAAATAAATGTGTACTTAAGTGTACTGATATGTTAGACTTTGGTCATATTGTCATGGATAATTGTATAAAGCAGTATAGCACTCAAGGTATACAATATTTAATCTTCACTATGGTCATGAGGAACATGAGAGATGAATTTCATTATATCCTTTAAACTGGGGAGAGAATTGAGGTTTAGAAGGCTATAAATCATTAGACTATTAGACTGTTGCTCTGGACTGTAACTTAGAACATGTACACTTAGGAGAAGAAAATAGAGGACAGCTGAGTTTTCCTGAATATTTAACCTGACTCCTGAGTTTTCTTTTGTTTTGTTGGGGAATGTCACAGACTGAATTGATTTTAGGCTCCACAAAGATCTTTGATGCTTGTAACAACTTTAGGGAAAAAAAGGCAAACATATCTCTAAAAAGACAATTTAAACTGGTCTTTTCTTCATCAGTAATTAACCATAATTCTCATTTCTAAAAATGGTCATGCTCACTAACAGCTGGACTTAAGGTACAAGATTGATACTTTTCTTGGATTACTCACATCTGCTTCCTTGAGACTGGCTGATGCATCTGTAAGAGCAGCTTGATAAAAATAGCAACTGAGGGATGAAAAGGAAGTTTAATAACCAGTCTACCTCCCAAATATGGTTGTTTCCACTGGAACCCATCTTCTCAATAACACCAAATGTCAATGTATGCATTTCTGGAAAATTAAAAACACAGTATCTTAATTGAGGTATTTGATGAATTTGATCTCTCATTATCTCAATAATATATGCAAATAAAAAGTCATTTGCCTTTCATTTTTAAGAAAATATACTAAAGTACAAGTAATCAAATGCTTGTTAAATTTTAGAGAGAATCATTTTGCTTATAATTGACCCTAAAATTGGGAAAGATCATGAGAGCCAAACAAGGCAACATAATGTGATCTTTGACTACCAGCTAATGACCAAAATAACTCTATGATGTCATTTTTATAGATTCTTTCCAACCCATGTGACACATGGCTAAAACATGAATATCTGTAATATTAAGATTAAATGGCAAAGATATAGTAGCTGAATAAATTCATAAGTGTATAGGTGCTTAAAAACATCATTAGAAAATATCAGGGTAGGAGAAGCCAGAGTTATCAAGAAGCCCACAGTGAGGTTAAATGCCCTCTATCAAAATCGAATTCAATTTACACGGTGCAGGGTCTGTTGCAAAACCCCTGTGTTGGAAACACTCTCAATAAGGAGCAAGTCCCATTATATGTTGATATGCATATTCTAGAGAAAGAATGACCATTTTTATGAGCATCAAAATGTATCACAAAACTGAGATTTTAAAGGATGTGTAAGAGTAACTTGTTTATTTCTTGCTACACTTGGGTGTCTGCTTTCAAGGTTATTCAGAAAAAAAGGCATGACACCTGGGGAAGGCATTTAACTTTTGACAAGTACTAACCACATATACATGCACACACACTTAATAATTTGTATGGGAACATCAAGATTTATATGATGCTCTACCCTTGTACAGAAATTATTGTCTTAAAGTTTAGTATTTTCACTTCCCTTACCTTAGTTTCTTCATCTAGAAGATGAGAATGCTAACAACTGCTTTGTATGTTTTGTGTGCTTTGTTTTGTTAATGAAAGGAAATAACAAAAGACACTTGAACATCCTTTAAATTTCTAGTTTGTGGCATCTGTGATGTCTGTGATATTCATACAGACTCTAAATTTAGATTGGGTACTACTTACATGTTCCTTGTGAAATGTTTCTCTGCTCTGACTTGGTCCAGTAGTTATTATATTTCCTTTGAATTTATCTCCCCAAGGTTTCTTGCTGTGTAATAGTTGGATACCCTTGACCTTGTAGTCTGAGCTATTCTCTCTCTTAGACAGATCTCTAACAGAACACTGACTTGGAATCAACTGTATGCCTGCTCTTTGAGGACAGCAGCTGTTTCATATCTGACATATGGCTCCTATGCTCTTGAATAGAAACTGCTTTTGCCTGGGTTGAGTTGTGATGGAAATGTCCAGAGAGGTACTCTCCAGAGGTAGAAACTTATCATAGGATGAGCTGAGTAATTCCATGAGAAAAATTATTAGTCTTCTGTGTGCTTAACTTTCACCTGTGTGCTGTGTATGCCCAGATGACAGGCCTTGAAACAAAGTTCATTACATCTCCCGAAACAAGGTCCTTTGACGATATTTATGAAATAAATATTTAGCTTTCAACTCAGTTAAACTATTTCTGAAAAATCTATAATAAGGGTCTGCATGCTAGTCATGAATACCTGTCTCCTATAAACATTGCTGCGGGATTCCCAGTCTAAGGTCTGCCCTTGGTATGAATAATAGCCTATCTCTCTGGAATGACAGTATTGTTGAAAAATGGGCTCAGAAGAAGTTCATGAACTTAAATCCTGACGATCTTTTCCCCAGCAATCTTTTATGGAAGTGCATGTTAGAAAAGTGAATGACACTTCAGATTCTTCTCCTAATGGCACACAAAGCTCTCTATTAGGATTTATCACTCACAGTTGCTTTTGGAGGGAGTGGCCCAAAATTATTCCTTTTATGTTTTGCAGATGAAAAAGCCACTCCATCATCTAGTTTAGCAGCTTTTCCCATGGGAAATGTGAGTCAGCTGTAGACTGGATTAGAGTATCAAGTTCTGACTACCAATCTTTGCTTTCTCTCAGGGGTCAGGCCCACAAGGACCTAAACCCAGAGAGGTTGGAACAGGTCAAAGGTTAAAGGAGAAAAATACTAAAAGGAGTGCAAAATTCAAAAATTCACAACACTGACAATGACTTATATTTTAAATCTCAAAACATTAGATTTAAAAGATTTGCTCTGCATTATTTTTATTTATTTTTTAAATATCTTAAGTGAAATGGTGAATATTCTTTATGCATGGCAACACAATCCATAACAAAAGATATTTCTTTGGGACCATGAAAAATACTTTAAAACAAATCCCTAAGTACTGACTCTTTAGAACAGATATTCTCTTGTTAAAATTCATGTCATTGTAATATTATTTGAATAATGTGAGTGGGAGTACACTAGAAATGAGAACAGAAAATTCAGGTAGGATCAACTGAAGAATCTGAAGAATCTGAGAAAGTCAAGCTGGTAGAGGCTTAGGGTAGAGGCTTTACAGTCCAGAGACCTGGAACTGGGTACCTGCTCAAGATCTGAAGGGTAGCAGGAACTGGGTACCTGCTCAAGATCTGAAGGGTAGCCTGTCTTGAATTCAAATTACATGAGGGGTGTTTTTCATTCTAACTTTTCCAAAGTTGTAGGACTGGTAAATGCAAGGGGCAGAATTTCTACTCTAAACTTTCTGATTTCAAAGGCTGTCTTTTGGGCCCCCTTTACTCAGCATTTTCATTTGAGATGAGGATAACAATAATGACTTCCTCACTCTGATATATGAATTTTACCCATTTATATATGTGACATATTAGAAGCTTAATAAATGTTAATGTCTGTTGTAAGTAATATTAGTATTAACCTCTACACTATGCCACAATGGGAAAGAGCAAAGAGCTTTAAGTGAATCGAGCACATAAGTTGACCTATTTCTTCTGCCCATTTTAAAATCCACGTTCAAGTGTAAGAATTCCCTCAGGAGGGCTGATTCCATAGGCATCAGAAAGTGTCAATGACTCCAGCCCTACTTCTTGCCATATCTTGCCTTTTAGTAAGTGTTTAATTTGTGTGGAGAGGAGAAAACACAGTCCCCATAGAGAATAGCACATGATATAGTGCCTGACCCATGTGGCCATACTTGCACTTTACTGCAGTTTTACCACAGTGCAAGAAATCATTAGCAGTGAGGCATCTGCACCAAAAGCAGCAGCAATTGTGATGGCCAATTCTGTGGTGTGGCATGGTCCTTGGAAAACATGCATAAAGTGAGACAGAAAGGAACAGAACAAAACAAACATTAACACCTGTTACTTTTTTAATCCTCCCCATGGATACAACACACAAAAAGTTACCCATATTGTGAAAGTAAGAAAACGAATACAGAAAGGGTGGAGTGACTTACTTAGCTTTACATAGAACTCACAGCCCTTACATGCTTCAGCCATATCCTTAACCCATACCCTGCACTCCATCTCCTATCACAACCACCTCAACCCGTTTTTCAGCTCTGGGGCCCACCATTCCTCCACCTCAAGGCTACTCAGTATTCCTCCACTGGAAAAAATAGTTCAGACAATCTAATTTGTATCAATCTCAGTGATAAACGCAATGATTTCTAATAAGACTGCACAATTTGTCATGAGGTTCCAATTATGATATGTTTTTTTTTTTTTTAATCTCAGCAGTCTCGGTTCGTTTTGACTCTAAGGAGCCCCCAGGCCTCTGGGAAAGTGAGCATTGTTGCCTTGTTGTTCTACAGGTTGGGGAGCAGTACCTTCAAAAACATGCAGCGCCGGCACACGACTTTGAGGGAGAAGGGCCGCCGCCAGGCCATCCGGGGCCCGGCTTACATGTTCAACGAGAAGGGCACGAGCCTAACACCAGAGGAAGAGCGCTTCCTGGACTCGGCCGAATATGGCAACATCCCAGTGGTCAGGAAAATGCTGGAAGAATCCAAAACCCTCAACTTCAACTGCGTGGACTACATGGGGCAGAACGCATTGCAGCTGGCTGTGGGCAACGAACACCTGGAGGTCACTGAGTTGCTGCTCAAGAAAGAGAACCTGGCGCGGGTGGGGGACGCCCTGCTGCTGGCCATCAGCAAAGGCTATGTGCGCATCGTGGAAGCCATCCTCAACCACCCGGCCTTTGCACAGGGCCAGCGCCTGACTCTCAGCCCGCTGGAGCAGGAGCTGCGGGATGACGACTTCTACGCCTATGACGAGGATGGTACACGCTTCTCCCATGACATCACGCCCATCATCCTGGCAGCCCACTGTCAGGAGTACGAGATCGTGCACATCCTGCTGCTCAAGGGCGCCCGCATAGAGCGGCCCCACGACTACTTCTGCAAGTGCACCGAATGCACGGAGAAGCAGCGGAAAGACTCCTTCAGCCACTCGCGCTCCCGCATGAATGCCTACAAAGGACTGGCCAGTGCTGCCTACCTGTCCCTGTCCAGCGAAGACCCTGTCCTCACAGCACTGGAGCTAAGCAACGAGTTAGCCAGACTAGCCAACATTGAGACTGAATTCAAGGTAACTCTCCCACTCATCACTCTGTGCGCAAATAGCCCGGTGTGCTCCTCCACATGTGCCTAGTAACAAAATGGGTTGTCTTTCAATTTAAGAAAGGGTGAGAACTTCTAGGCCTCGCTAATCTAGCTCACAGTCAAGAAGGCTGACCCTTCTCATCTGTGTCAGATGTAGGCCTAAGGGAAAAGCAGTCCACTAGGTGGAGTATTTTTAACTACATAAATGTGGTAGAGTTGACCTTCACATAAATCCACACGGTAAAAGACAAGCAACACACAGGCAGGATGATGTTGTAGACCTCAACTCTGCCCTGGGGAGAGCAGAAATATCTGGGATACCTAACTGCCTGAGGATATTTCCTAGTCTGAAGCTCAGAATCCCTCTAGGGCTTAGGCTCCCTGATCATTTAATCTGCACAGTTCACATCTCTATCCCACCTTAGGCTGTGCTGATCTTAGAGTCAGTCTGTGTGAAATGATTAAAAAAAAAAAGAAAAGAAAAACACTTTAGGGCACCCTTTCTTAAACCCAGCAAGCTATTGTTATTGTCCTATCAATGGCCCATGAAGAAGGCACATGAAAAGGAAAATAAGACTGTCTTTGTAGAGTTGAGCCTTCACTCCAGTAAAAGACCCAAAGACAAAATCCTGAAACCTAGCCACCAGAACACTTCCACCTATCAGGCCATCCTAGAGGCTGAGACCCATCTCCAAAGTTCATTATTCAAGAACAGTCCTATGCTTTACTGTCAATTGACACTGCCGCTCAAAGCAAAGATGGAGACCTAATGTTAAGAAATTCTTTTGATATGATATTTAATAACAAGAACACTTATGAAATGTATTATATGCCAAACACTGATTGCTTTATTCATGCAATCTTATTTATCCTCCTCAACAACCATATGGCATGGTACTATTATTCCCATTGTTTATGAGCACACAGAGATGGAAGAGGAACAGACAGTCAATAGGTAGCAACACTGTTGTTCTAGTGTAGGCACTCAGACCCCACAGCCCACTCAGCCACTCCAAGAAATAAATGCCAGAAGCCTTGGTCATGTGTTGAGCTTCTCAGTGTTTTACTAACCTTTCACTGATAAAGGGATCCCTTGCTGGAGAAAGTGTGGCTAGGAGAGTAGGAACTACAACTGGGCTCATTAGTTTGCATCCTGCCATTTGATCAGAGACTACTATCTGTTAGATGCCATGAAATATTCAAAGAGGTGTGAGATACAGGGTTGGCCTCTAAACTGAGGAAAGATGTTACCTTCAGGCAAAAATGTTCATTATGCAAATAGCATTTGGGTGCATTAGCTGTCACTGCATGAGAGACAACTGGGTGACCAAGGATAGGTTCCATCAGCAAAGGTGTCCCAATAGACCATATTGTTGTTGAGATTTAGAAGGAGATGGGATGGGGTTAGGCCTTACTCAGGAGAAGGTGTTAGATCACTAGGAAAAGCAAGGTATTTAAATGCATTTGGATGAGTCAAGTAAAGACAAGGCCCAGAAGCTGGACCAGCAATGCCAGCACTTGGGAGATTAAGGCAAGATTGCCACAAGTTCAAGGCATCCTGGACTACATAGTAAGACCCTGTCTCAAAAAACAAAAACAAAACAAAACCATATATATATATATCCCAGAAAAGCCCAGAGAGGAGAGGTTCCATAGAACTAGAACACAGCCTGCCTGTAGGGACACACGAGAGGAGTGTTGAAGAGATGAGATGGGTACAGATTTAAGAGGATCCCACACTTTGAATACCATCCTGTAGATACCTGAGAGCCATTGGAAGTTTGTAATTAAGAAGCTAAAGTGATGAAAAGTAAAATTTGGCAAATGTATTTGCTGGGTAAGATTTGAACAGTGACTGGGCAGTGGGATGAGAGAGGGGCAATTTAATGACACATACATGAGACCATGGAAGCCTCTCTATAAGAAGAGATTTGTCTTTAAAGTCTGGAATAGATAGGTTTAACAAATGGTGAATAAAAAATTCTGTAATTAAGCTCATTTTATTACATCCGTTCCTCCAACTTGGACCTATCCACTGACTCGAAGCCACTTTCATAATACCTACACTGTTCGTGGCCTCATCCAGCAAACATAATGAATGTAGGTCCAGACCCCCGAAGAAGCTCCTAAGAAATATAGCTATTGCTTCCTCTTTTCTTGTTTTTGTACAGTAACCCTCATCTACTCACATAGAGGCCACAGATGTCCCAAGAAAGGTTGGTGAAACTTTGCTCATTTCCCCACCTCCAGACCAATTCTGTACAGGCTATATGAAAGGAATAGCATAGCCAAGTAATTCAAATATTTCTGGCCATGAAAAAAAAAAAAGGACAAGCAAAGAATTTTTTTGGACTGAATTATCTGGATAATTACATAATTCTCAATTTATCTCACATCTGGGAGCCTGCCAGACTAAGTGAAACAATACTAGACTAACATTTGGAAATACATCTGAGCCGTTTGTTTCCTTTACTAAAACCCAAAGTCTGGCGTACTTCAGTATACATAATATCTAAAATTGGAAGTTTGTTGAAAGCATCTAGAATGATATTTTGATTTAAAACATAAATTACAAAAACTGTGGACAATTAAGAACACTGCTAACATAATGACAAATCTTTTCTGCAATGTAGTGATTTACTCAGAATAAAAGGTAGAATAAATACATTTGCTGGCAATTAACATCCCGCTAGTTACCTTTGTTTGAAATAATGTCTTTCAGATAGACCACAAATGGTGCATTATAAATTAACATAACTGTTCTTTAGAATTTTATTACTTATTCAGCTATTCTTACATGTGCATTCCTGACATTATAAATCTTGTCAGAGAACAGCTTAGCAGAAAGAAGTCAAATTGTAATAAAAGAATAAAGAGCAAGTGGATGTGCTCTAAAATGCACTTCAAATGAGTCTGTTCTGCTTTCAAAGGACCACATGTTGCTGTTTGTAGCCACATGGTATAGAGACAACTCAAAGCCATCAATTATATAAAAAGCTCCCAGGGTCTCGCTGAAAATATGTCATGTCATCATCCATCCCATCTAAAATACTCCTCCTGGAGTGACTCTTCCTTGACTAGAAAATATCATCCATGGTAAATCTGAATTCAGTTGCCAAGCTCTTTTTCTTTTTCTTTTCTTTTCTTTTTTTTTTTTCTAGCTGTTTTACTTTATTACCACAATAGAGTCTTGTCATTAACAAGAAGAAAAGCCAATGTCAAGGACTCCAGTAGTCTGGCTGGAGTCAGACACCATTATTTTTGGTGGGGAAATTACATAGTTTTTCAAAGATTTTCTTATGTCTCTTAATCTTCTTGGGGCTAGAAAATTATTAAAATTCACTGTGGTCACTGAGAACTTCCTAGCACCTTGAACAGTACCTAATAAAGTAGTAAGCATTCCAGACATATCTGGTGAAACTAATGAAGAAGTCCTAAAGGACAATCATTTCAGCTGAAAAAACAAGCGATTACCTTTATCTATGGTTTAGACTGTCAATGCATATGTATTTAATGGAGGCATCTGATGGGCTGGTAAAACAGAAGGTTCTAAAGAAGACTACAGGCTGGTTGTGACAATAAAGTCCACACATTAAATAACAGAACCAATCACATACTCCACTATGTGGTGTATGTAAGGCAAGGTGTGTCTTCTTGGTCTTACCTAAAATGAGGCTTGGGAACACAGCCAATAATTGACATTTTGGTTAATGGGTTTACCTATGCAGTAGGAATTGAGAAAGGAAAACTAATGTAAGCTGGACTATTTGAAGGTGCTTTGTCCTGGTGGAATATGCTGTCTTTGTAGAAGAACCTGGAGTAGCAAGAAAAGTTAATTTGTCTGTTTCAGTTGGATTACAATTCCTGCCCCCTAAGAATATAACGAGGCCTCGTACCTCTTCTAAATTAGTCTGCTTGGCTTTCTTGTCATTCTTCTGATAAAACTGTTTTTATTTTGTTAGTATCATCCTAGTCAAACTCTTGGGCAGTTTGTCTATGTATGTTGATTATCTATGTTTCAAAATGATTAAAAGTTTATCTTTCTCCCAACTTAGAGTAACAGTGGAATTAATGCCTGGTGAAACAGGGTGGGACATGGGGAAAGAAAGGATGACAAGAGACTATTACAGAGTGAAGTTTAAGGCTTTGGAAAGAAAGAAAGTAGAATGGAGTTCAGGAGTGCCTCTTATTCTCTCATGTTTTGCTTCAATTTAAAAGCATCCGGTGTTCCCAAATCAGGGAACGGTGGAAGTCCACAAGAGGATATCTCAGTTATTTAGCATTTGATCCTTCTCAAGAGTAGCAAAGCCGCTACTGAGAAAGTTCTTCCTGTTGACACAACATCAGCATAAAATCTGTGTGTTGTGCTTCAGTCACTGCAGAGGAGACAAGCAGGGGGCAAGAATGTTAAAGCTGTAACTCATCCTGTTTAAAGTGCTAATGACCTATATGCTTATCAATTGATGTTAACCACATGTATTATGAAAAATAGATGATGAATTATGTATTGATGTTTATGCTGTCATTTTAAGATGCATAAAAACTCTCTGGGCCTAAAATACCACAAATTAAAAATGCAAATAATGATAGATCAGACCAATTTGCCACCTGCTATGACTCCTGTGAGATCCCATTGTGGAAGGTAAAGATGTTGAGATGGTAGTTTGCAATCTGCTTGCAAACTAATCAAAGGGAAGAGGGAAGAGAGAAAAGGAGGGGAGGAGGAGAAGTGACTTAGTTTTGTGGCACTGAAAGCTCAGAGCACATTTGAACTCTGGATAAATGGAGCCAGGGGGACAGGAAGCTGAGTAAAGGCCCAGCCTGGGCCAGACACAATACCTGCGGCTGAATAAGCCTGCTGCCCCCACCTCTAGTGTTTGCACCAGTTTCTCATATGCTTTGAAGAGTTTTAGGATTTTTACATTTTACAAAACAACATGTTAGCAAAATACAACTCCTTGAAGTTTGAAAGCTTGGCTGGTAATACAAACAAATGCTTGCTTAACATGCAGCAGAGGCCACTGTGTTCGATCTTGCGTGGTGGCCCACCCTCATGCTGTAGGTATTCTTTTCCTACTTTTAGGTGGCCCAAACTCTCTTTGCAGAGCCTGTTTCTTTTCCTACCTTTAATAAAACTTTGCTACTGTTTAAAAACTAATACATATAGATGATTATTTGAAAACTGTTTTCCACTGAGAAAATATTTTTTAAGCTATAACACTGTAGGTATTAAGCGAGAAGTATTGTGTGCACATGTTGTGTGTGTATATATAAAAAATGTATCAGAAAAGTCTTTAAAACACTCACTTATATATCATCCTGAATACCCTCAGGGATCTGTGTCACTCTACCATGTGCTTGAACATCTGACAATACACAAAGTGAGCAGAAGAGGGTAAGATCACAGGCATGAGAGATGAGCTGACAGGTCTGTCCCACACTAATCACACATAGATGAGGTGTGGCCCAAGAATGCCCAGGTGA
Organism: Dasyprocta punctata; assembly: GCA_004363535.1. Taxonomy (NCBI): domain Eukaryota; kingdom Metazoa; phylum Chordata; class Mammalia; order Rodentia; family Dasyproctidae; genus Dasyprocta; species Dasyprocta punctata. Next base: position 108,761 of record RJWM01000437.1, read on the forward strand.
AGTGGAATCAGAGTATACATATCTATCAGTTGTACTGGAGCTGTGATCACAGGACCCTGTATTTGAAAGTACGGTCCAGAGAGTGGCTTATCTCAGGAAAGGGAACAAAGGTGACTGCCCAAGGTAGCTTTGTCTTTTTCTATTTTATTGCCTAAGTGTCTGGAGGAGCACTTTCACTTGAGCATTCATTAATGAGTCATTACAGGAAAAGAAACTGATTAACCTGTCCTTTAATAATGGTTTTTCACTGGATCACAAATAATGCCTAAACTTCGATGATGCTCTCCCAGGTCTCTGCTAAAGAGTATCAGCATCAGAAATACAGGTAGACATTATATGTTGGGTTACAGCCATTCAAAGGAGATAAAGAAGGCTATTTTGCTAAAAGAGGGCATAGGCAAGGGATGCAGCCATGCTTTGTTTTCTTGAGGCTGCAGAATGGAGAGCAAAGTGCTTGGGCCTGGGACCAGACTGACCTAGGTTCTATCTCCTACTAAGCATGGATTCTTGGTCCTCTACTGGAAGTTAATTTATTTAAAAATGGAGGATGGGAGACAGAGATCATACTTCAATTAAATAGGCTACCCACCCACACATTTTCTCTTTCCCTAATTTGCCCAGCTCTGTAAGTAACATAATGATTCATCAAGTTGCTAAGAACATTATACACCTCACCCAATTTAATCTTAAAAATATCCTGGCACACATTAGGTACTCAGTAAATATTAGCTTAGTAAATAAATAAATGAGTTGGTGAATTAATTATGAATAATGAATTCTCGGGATGTAGGTGAGGATTAAATGAGATCAAGAATATAAAACTCTTTGCAGAGAACTTACCATAAATAAGCACTAGTAATTTTTCACCAGAGGACTCGGTGGAGTTTCCTTTGGGATTTCAGACCCACTGGATTTTTAACACCACAAGTTTTTCTCCCAGTAGACACAGCTTCAATTTCAGCTTCTCCTGTATTCAACGTGTCTTCCTGATTTTGTCTAAGCTTCCTACTCCCTCTGCAGATCTTTCCAAAATAAGAAAAACTCTAGTCTGTATGTGTGAGTTTCATAGTTAAAGACAAGTCAAGGTTTTATTTCTCAATTGGAAAAATGTAGACCACTGAAACCAAATAAGCTAAGAGTAAAATATTATTGTGAAAAGAAGTGGTGTAGGTTGGAAAGGTAGAGAAGCAAACAAGGAGGAAGGAAATGTGCAGGCCGAGCTCTTGCCAAATACAGACAGAGATTATTTTTTGAAAAATATCTCCATAGAAAAGATTCATCACTACGCACACAGAAAAAGGAAAAAAAATCATTTCCTATACAACTGAAACTATCAGCCTAAAATATCAGAGATGTAGAGAAAATGGAGACTGTTCTTTGAGAAAATTGACCAATGAGTAGTAGCATAAATTAAATAAAATGAAAATGCCAGCATTTTTCTTTGGAGAAAAGAAATAAGTTAAAATGCTATATAAATGAATTATAGTACAGAAACATTAATCAAATATGCTGGGTGGAGGCATACATTTTGTTAGCAGTAAACTCATAATCACAGTAAATGTGGAAAATACATGTCAGGGTGGTGAGAAAGTAACAAGGTCTGTGCATTTATAGAATATCAGAACCAGATGAACCATAGTCACAGAGCTATCTGAAAATCCAACATTCATGCAACAAATACCTAGTAAGCCTCTAGACTAGGTGTTGAGATAAAAGATAAAGAAGATAAAGTTCCTAGCCTCAAGAAATTTATTGTGTAGTGAGGGAGATAGAAAATCTTCATATAATCATAAGCATGGCATTAGATACACAATCATAAAATATAGTTTTAAATGTGCTAAATTAGTACTTAGTGAGGTGACTGTGCATATGTGTGCACAAGCCCCTAAAGACTCCTCAGAGAAGGCAATTTTTACCTGAATTCAAGGCTATAAAAGATAAACAGACAACAGGGAGTAAGAAAGAGGGCCCCAGGTAGAGAAAAGGTACATGAAATCGCCCAATACAGAGAGGGATAAAGAGGCTCAAAAAATTGTAAGTGCCTTAGTATGGCTCTATTATGTGGAGTAGAAGGGAGAAGAGGCAGATAATAGGGATGCTGATGAGGCCTTCTGCCATGGTCTTAACCACTAGTGGTAAGGTAAAAATCGGTCTTCATTGAAAACCGTTGGAAACTTTCAGCAGGTGTGAGTTAGTGACTCACATCTGCAGTTTGGCAAGATCCAATCTGTCTGGTGTAGAAAAGGGACTGGAGAGGACAAAATGGAAGGAGTTAGAAGATTGCTGTAAGAAGTCGAGATCCAGGGGCTGCGGATATAGCTCAATGGCACAGTACACACCTGGCAAGCACAAGGTCATGAGTTCAAGTCCAGATATCAAAAAAAAAAAAAAAAGAAGTCGAGATCCTCCCTGGAAGGGGAATGAATAGCACATGAGTGCAGAAAGACCAGCACATTTCAACCCACAGATGAATCATCACAGATGAAGTCCTAGTACACAGGATATGACAGTCCCCTGTTATGAGTTTCCCAAGACCCTGCTTCTCCTATCTCTGGGATCTCACACTGTTCACAGTGCACCAGGCAGTAAAGAGGAACAGGAAGAAAAAAGCAGAATAGAGGCAGCTATTTAATTTTTCCTCCTAGGCAGAAACTCATTGCAGTACAGAGAGAACAGGAGAGTGATACAGATTCCTGTTTATCACCCTGAGATTTGGAGATAGTATAGATTTTATTCCAGCCTTGACCAAACTGCTCATTACAAAGCACTCAGAGGGGAGAGGTACTGAAAAGAGGGTTCAGAAGTGATAATCCCAGCATAGAAAAGATCCCACTGGACTTTAATCTTCCACTGCATTTTCCAGACTCTGAAGATATCTTTGTTCCTCTGTTAGCTTTATGGAGTAAGGAAATTTTTCATTAAAGGAATCTTATTTCTAGTTTGTGTAAAACAGGATCTTGTTTTAGCACAAATAAGGCATGGAGTAGATCTCTCCCTTTCCTTTTTTCTCTTTCCCTCCTTGAGCCTTTGGATGTTGAGAAAAGCAGGCCAAGAAAAGACTGAGTAGAGGCAAGGTCTTTCTAGTGACTTAAAATCTTTGTTAGTGGACACCCCGTTGAATCTGGATGGGTGAACTTGTTTGCTGACGCTGCAATGGCCCTACCAAGGGCTGCAGGGCCACGCTCCCTCTCTCTTAAAGCTCTCACACAGAATCCTTCCTTGCCTCTTTCTACTTTCTGGTAGTTATCACCAATCCCTGGTTTGTCAGTGAATCACTCCAATTTCTGCCACTGTTGTCATGTAATTTACCTTTGCATAGGTATTTCCATGTTTCTTCTCTTCTAATGATTCCAGTACTACCATATTACGAAATAAAGTCACACTCTGAAGTTCCAGGAAAGACATACATTAGGGTGATACTGTTCAGTCCAGTACACTGGAAAAAGTACCTGGTTGATATGAAGTGGAGAAGATTAAGAATAAGAATTCAGATGGACTTTGAGAGTATAGAAGTGAGAGGGTAAAGGGTAGTTATTCTGGAAGCACAAAGTAGTCCTAAACTGGAAGTCTGAAGGGAAAAGGAAAGACTGTTGATGCTTCTTTTTGACCAAGGCACCAGTCAAGCCAAAGACAAGAGAATTTCATAAAAATATGTGTCTGGGAGGGGAAGTGTTTAGGGAAGGTCAGGTAAGAGAACATCTGACGGAGCAATTGGAGAAAACTTGGGAGCATTGCCCCCCGCTTAAGAAAAAGCCATTTTCAAGTGTTGATTTGGGAATAATAAAATAAGACACTATCCAGTATAGCAGAGGGAACAAAAAAGCACCAATCCCACCATCTATGAATAACTCTATTTTGGTTTGTTTTCACTTAGAGTTTCCCCTGCTCTCAGGTGTAAAAATGTGAATAATTCAGTTGATAGAACATTACCATCACATTTCTGTTTCCTCTCCTTCCCTATGCCCCCCAAAACCCATCTTCAACCTAGTTAGATATATAGGTACATAGATATGGAAGTAGCCTTCATTTAAGAAATATATCCTTTGCATTTACTATGTTCTCAAAATTCTAAAACTTAAGGGCCATCAAAATCCTGCATGGAATTTACATTCTAATAGAAACTATAGAAAAATATATTTCTGACTTGTGTGTTCATAAATTACACACAAGGGATTACAGTATAAGAATATGGTCTTCCTCTCTTTCACCCAACACCATGTTTTCTATGTTGCAATATGTGAATTTAGTTCATTGCTTCTAACCACCATCTTGTATTCCTTTTCTGCATCTGGAGTCCTTTACTTTTTCATTCCCATAGTGCTGGTCTCTCCTTGTTCTCAGAAATGAGTCAGCAAAGGACATGCCACCCTTTTTAAGGTGTGGTAGACTCTGGCAGGAATGTCCATGGCTAACTGAACATAGCAGATTGCTGTCAGAGGGCCTGCCCTAGTCTATGCTTCCTTTGGGTGTTTGGTTTGCCATATACTGCCAGCATTAGGTATTATGCCACTTTCTTGTGTTTGCTAATATGAGGAATACAAAATCACTTTGAGCTTTTCAAATGGCTAGTGAGGCTGAGTACTTCATATACTGCTTAGGTGTGATTTTCTGCTTTCTGTAAATTGCCTCTTCTGATCTACCCTTAACCCACTTTTTAAACAAGATTTCTGTCTTGGGGTATTTTTTAAATTTTCTTGCAAGAATTCCTTATATATTCTAAATAATAGTTTCTTACCTATTTCAGAGAATGCTCCCAGTCTGTCACTTATCTGTCACTTCTCCCAGTGTGTCACTTATCTATGTAGGGATGAAAGGGGTATACCTTTTTGGTCCATTACAAGGAGCACAGCTGTTTATAAACAAAAGGCAGGTTAACAAGAGGAAACCATGCAAAATGTATTTTAGAAGTTTCATATGACTCAAGAGTCTTCAGAAATGACCTAGGAAAATTTTCTTTTTATACTTAAGGTTCAATGAAGAACAAACATCCATGATTGGAAAAGGGGTTAGATCTAATAGTAACAGATTGAGGGAAGAAACTCAATAAGGCCTTTCCAGATCCTTTTTTGTTTCTCTATGTGCCATTCCTTTCCATGGATATAAGGCAGAACACCTTTGGAATGAGAGTCTATGACCTATTTTCTGAGGAGGTAGGTCCAAGAATTTCTTTATGGCCAGCTATCATACAGAAATGCAGGGAAAGATGGTTGCTTTTGAGGGCCTCCTAATCTCCTTCAGTTCAAAGAACTTTCAGGTGATATCTTCTGAGTCCTAACATCTGTTAAGCATGCCTATGTTACCTTTGTTGAAAAATCCAATTTTTGAAATGGTTTGTATGTTTAATCTTGCTAAAAAAATTCCTTTTCCACCCAACATCATAAAGATACTCTCCTGAATTACATCTACTTTTCTTCTATTTCTTTCATAGATTTAACAGTTATGTTTGAGCTTTTAGTGCAATTGGAGTTTCCTTTTTTTGTGTAGAGTGAGTTTCTAATAGGTTTTTTCTCCATATGGTAAGTTTCTCAGCATCATCCATTAAATAAGCTAACTTTTGTTGAATCATCTGTGATGCCACTTTTATCATACACCAATTCCTAAATACACATTTCCTATTTCTAAGCTTTCTATTGTATTCTAGTATTCTGCCTGCTATTCTATACACTCCTCCACATTTCATTCCTAGGGCTCTGTTTTGTAGCTCATTACCAAATAGGGAGATTCTTTGCTGGATTTTCTCTCTCTCTCTCTCTCTCTCTCTATATATATATATATATGTATATATATATATATATATATACATATATATATATATATATATATATATATGTATATATATATATTTGTTTGTCTTTCACAATCATAACAAGATATAAAGAAAATTTTAAATCTTGTTTTTCCCACCTACTTTATGTTAATACTTAAACATCAGCTCCTAGATAATTTTAGCATTCCCAGCAATAAATCTAAATCTCTAATAATATCAACTTCTCACCCTTAAGCACTTTTGTGACCTAGGAGGGTGGGGGGTCAGCCACAGGTACTGAGGCAGAGTCCAGTCTATGGGGGAAAGATGTTCTGATAAAGTATCAATAAAGGGAATTTAATTAAGCAGAAGAGGAAGATACCAGTTGAAGTGGCTATTCATTTCCTCATCAAATCCCAGATAGGTATTCTATTGGTCAGTTTTCCCACTGCTGAGACAAAATACCTGACACTCACAATTTAAAAAAGAAAAAGATTATTTTGGCTCACGGTTATAGAGGTTCAGTCCATGGTCTGCTAGCTCCAAGGCAGAAACTTCATGGTGGGAGGGTATGGTAAAGGAAAGCTGCTCAATTTACAGAATCCGGGAAGCAGAGAGCAGGAGAAGCATGCCAAAGATCAGATACAGTCCCTAAGGTTACACCCCTATAGCCCACCCGGACATATATAAGAAGTGTGCATTACTAATCTCTTACGCAGCTCTCAAACTGATTAATTTGACAATGAAGATTAACCATTACAGGTATTTTTCATCCATAAATTTTGGGCTTGAAACACAAGTCACATTCAGTTCATATTTAAAGGTTTCAAAATGGTTTTGATTGGTTTGGTTTTGGTTTGGTTTGGTTAGGTTTTGGGTTATTTTAGTGTTTAGTTTCTAAATGCACACTGGTAACAAATCATGGTTCTTCTCTTATCAGCAAATACCATTGTAGCCCCTGTATTCAGGACAGAGTCCCATTAGATGCCAATCAAGAAAACTGAGAGAACTGCATTTCACTAAAAAGTGAGTCTCCATTATTCAGAAATCTCTCTGAACACTTATTAACAAAGTGCACCTCTTTTTCATTTGTACACTATGTGATTTGTACCCACTGTAGATGGCACAGACTGAAACATAATGAAGGGATAAGAAATTCTGAACTAAATACTCAACTATCCTGGAATGAGCTCCTTCCCAAAATATGCACTGCCTGACCAATACACTTTTCCACCTACTCCCAAGTAAATGGGCTGTGTGATGTAGTACCATCTATACTCTTCTCAACACTCTTCCCATGGCCAAGAGGTCTAGAGGGATAGGAGCAAAAAACTCTGGTCATAGTAAAGGAGGTATAGTGCAAAATTCAGGAAATTGACATTGCACACCTAGTCCTAAAATTACACTCATTCAAGAATTCTTGAGGCTAAAATTCTCTAAATACTATCAGTTCTCAGAGAGAAAAGAGTTAACCAAATGCTTGATAGAATAATCATTTTTTATATTACTGTGATCTCTCTATCTTCAATACCTGCAGTGTGGAATTAATAATAATAACCTGTTTTTCTGAGTTCCAGGGCAAGACTGTTATTACTAATCAACAAATGCTTTGAAATTTCAGAAGGGCCACACCAAAATGCTAAGTATTTATGTGTACTTGCTTACTTCTCTCTCTTCTCATCTCCTCCTTTTTCTGTCCTTCCTTTGCTTCCCTTTCCTTCTGCACCCCTCTCTTCTTTTCCCCTCCCCTCTTCTGCTCTCTGTCTTCTCTCCGCTCACCCTCTGAAAATAATACCTTTAGGTATAGTGATACAGTTCAGTTGTAGAGCATTTTTCTAACGTACAAGGTCCTGGATTCATCCCTAGTACCATCCAAACAAATTAGTAAATAAAATAAAGTAGTATAGAATTTCAATAACATATCCTTATTCATAATGCATTTGCTTAGATATGGGAGGTCAAAGTTCATGTTTTCATTCTTGGGAGCAGTAGTATGCAGCTCACAGCCTTTTGCATGATGATGGTTAATGCTCTGTTTGTTAACAGCCCCTTCCAGTTTAAACTGCTACAAATTCTTGAAAACAATGGTTTGGGCCTTTCTCCATCTCACTTAGGAGCTCTGGACCAAGAATCTTTCTGATAAAAATTTCTCTTTTCTGAAATGATTATTAATTTTATTTGAAGTTTATACTCCAAGGAATTCACCCAATACTTTCCCACAGCACATGACAAACTTGATTGTTTGATGCATTTAAAACACATATAAACATGAAATGAGATCCAGAGAATGTTCAGGAAGAAGAAAAATATTTAAATTAGGCTGAAAAAAAATCAGGAGCCAGAATTTGTTCCTCTAAATAGTATCTCCTCTAAGAGTACAATTTTAGAAACCAGATTTCAAGCTCAGTGCTGGATCTATTCTTTACCCAAATATTTCATACAAATATTTGAGGAGGGTTCACATTGGAGATTACTTAAGAGAACCAAATAACTTGGCACCTTGTTGCCAAACTCTTCCCAGAACATGACATGTGTCACGAGAGATGTGGCATTGTAAAAGACGATCCTGTGGACCAAAACTAGGATAGGACTCTGACAGGGGAGACTCCAGAAACAGACAGAATGAAAGGCATTTAGTCAGGAGACCCGGGCTCTGCCAGGAACTTCTGTGTGACTTTGGCTGATTCGTTTTATTGCTCTGTAGCTCATGTTCCTAAATCATAAAGCCAGGTGCTTGAACTAAATCATCTCTTAATAACTCCTTACTTCTTTAGCCCTAAACAACATCTAAATTAAGGTTTAAGAAGAGCTGAGGAAAAAAACTGAGAGTGGTTAAAATATCAGTGGAAAGCAGTCTCCCTTCTATGTGCCAAATCCTGTGCTATGTACTAGGAATGCAAGCAGAAATGTGCTCCAGCCCTATCTTCAAAACAAGGGAGAGGCTAGTGGACCTACAATGTGGCAGAGTATGAGAAAAATGCTTACTCAGAACATAGAAGAGAGTAACAAACTTCCTGAAAGGTTTCCCAGAAGTGATATTTTGAAATGTTCTTGAATGATGAGTAAGAGTTTGACAAGTGAAAAAAGGAAAGTAAGATATATGGGCAGAAAAATGAATTTGTGCAGCAGCATAAAGAGGGTCAGTATACTTGGGGGTCATGTGTGGCTGAAGGAATGGTGGGTTTATGGGAAAAGGGTTGGTGTTAGTGAGATATATTGAGGAATAATAAAGATATTGATTTTGCTCTTGTAGTTTTTGACACAAGGAAATGATGACTTGACATCTGGGTGAAAGAACGGACTGTTTGTTGATAAACCAATAAGGAAGTTAGTACAAAAATCTAGAACCTAAATGATAAAGACTTAATTTAATACCATGACCATAGGTTAGGAGGTCAGGGGTCAGGTAGAAGAGATACACTGGATCAGAATCTGTAGTTCTTAGTAACTAATTGGCAGAGAGAAAATGAACCTGGAGTTTCCAGATCTGGAGGCTGAGTGGATGGGGACACTCTTTCCTGAAGCTCAGCTTAGGGTGTTAGATGAAGACTCATTCATATGTTTAGTTTGGGGCATACAGATTTTGAACTATAGGACATACCAGTGTAGATGACTGCTTTGCAGTTAAAAGTTTAAATTAGCTCCTTAGTGGACAGGTTGAGTTTGGAAGTAAAAGCATGAAAATCACAACATAGATGACAGTTAGATCTGTGAAGATAAATGAAACCTGTTCAAGTCTCAGTCTTTTAGCTAATAAAACAAGTATTAGACCTACCTCCAAGTGTTACCCAGTCATTCATTAGATAAATCAATTTAAAGTTCAAAACTGGAATCTGATGTTCCTGATTAGACTTAAACTTATTTAAATGCAATCACTTACTCATTTGGAACCTATGTTTTCCAGGACTTTTAGAAAGTCATTACATTCATCTATATATAAAGTAATGATTTTTAAAAACCAGCTTTAGATTCATTATCCTCCCTTTGAGCCAAGTACACCCCCTCACAGGTCCCAGATCAGTTTCCTGGTAGTCACACACCAAGAAACTTACTTGCTTCTCAACTTTCTATAAACAAGATTTTTAAATCAGATTATTAAGTCATTTTATGTAACATTTCTAGGTCTTGTAATGTATCATGCCATGGACCAGAATACACAAATATGAACATTTGAGTTCACTAAGTATATATATATATATATATATATATATATATATATATATATATATATACATACATACATACATAGCTCTTAGATCCTAAGAATAAAATGCAGTAGGAGCCCATAGTGTGAAACAATGAATTTCCCCAAGAACATAGGAAAACTACGCTAGAGTTTTTTTCAAGCTGGCCTTAAAAAGGACTAAGGTTTTTACAGGTGGTAAAGACAAATGTCAATCCAGGCTTGAAGCACAATGGACAGAGGCACCGAAATGGAAGGCAAGGTGTGCTGCTTGAGCAGAGAAATCACAAGTACCAATTTACCTATCTTGATTTGTTTCCTTTGTCATCAGCAAGGCTCTATATTTTTTAATTCCTACTTCCCATCTCGCTATTAGCCCTGTTAGTCAATAGCACTTTTAGCAATCATAAGCAATTTTTAAAAATTTACTTTATATATGCTACACTTTAATTACTCTTCTAAATGAATTCTTATTCTGAATCTATAATTAGGTAAATCACGAAATAATCCTCCAGAAGGGTGTTCTCTGGTGATGTCAGTTCCAAATTAGTGTTTCTCTGAAATGTTTTCACAATACACAGTTAGTACAAATAAGATGCAAAGGTGACATTTACTCTGAACCTCTTTTAAAATTTTCTTTCAATTTATCTGAAAAATAACCAAAATTGTCAGGTACTGAGTAGAGAACACAGTGACCCTGACAAGAGAGCATCTATTGTGGGTAACCTCTTCAGCGCTATTTCAGGGTTCAGTAAATTTGCATCTAAAGCAAAGCAGATCACAATTTAAACACAATAGTACACCCAAATCTGTATTCCTGTTATACCAATAATCTGTGATTAATGTAGCAAATGATTTGTATGGAAGAAAAGAAAATTCATCTATAATCTTATCATACATTACCATGTTAGGAAATTTCCTTCAGTGTTTGATGTCTCAGCATGCTACACACTGAGTTCTCTCCGTGTACCTTAAATCCTGCTAGTATTAAAACAATATCTTCCCAATCCATTTGCATTTCTGCATCTTCATCACCACTCTGTATGACCATGTGACTACAATAGATACTACCTGATCTTTCTGCCTCCAACCAGAACACTATGGCTGTTCTCCACAAGGACCCAGCAGAATCACAACCAGGTACTAATCAGATCCTGACATCCTCTCACTTAAAAGGTTTTGACAGCTATGTTAGTCATTTTCCCATCACGGGAACAAAATACTTGACACAATTTAGAGAAGGGAAAAGTTTATCTGGCTAACAGTCTCCAGTGGGTTTGGTCCAAAGTTAGCTGGGTCCAAGCCAGAATCAGTGTGATGGACAGGCCAGAGGACAGCTGCACATCCACAGCAGTGAGAGGCAGACAGAGGAGAAGCCAAGTACAACAATATACCCTGCCAGGTCACACTCACAGTGATCAGCTTCCAACCACGCCCCACCACCTATAGCACATTCAGCTACTGAGCTCAACAACAGATGAATTCACTCACAAGTATAGCATCTCCATTAATCCAATTACGTACCTTCCAAACACATGAAACTTTTGGATCTAAACCATAACAGTGGTCTATACTGCTTATGGGATTAAATTTCAGCTCCATATGAGAGAACACAAACCCTTCATAAGCCAGTTCCTATTTACTTTGCCAAACTCATCTTTCTGCCTTTGGTTTCTCCTTCCATAGTTCTTGGTATACTCCTGTATCTTTTTTGTGGCTTTCGGTATTTGTTTATGCTATGTCCCCAGCTTGGCTTCCTCCACCTTTTGAACTGGGTAACTGAGTTAGCCTCAAGACTCATCAATGACTTACTCCCCCCAGAGCCACTTCCCTGAATGCTCAGGCAGGGCTAAAGGTCTGTCTTGATGTTTATGTTTCAAAGCACTGAGCTTACCTCTGTCCCTTTATCAGTTGGTTATTGCCCCAATAAGGCTGTATAACAAAAAATTCAATTGTCTATAGAATTTATTTTCCTGTTCACAAGTCTGAAGGTCAGTGGAGAAGGATGCACTACAAATCTTATTGTGGGCTCAATGTGAATAGATAGTGGGTGGTTATATAGGGCATATTCTTCTCTTGGCAGCAGTCAGAAATTCTCAGGAGGCCAAAAGAAAATGTATGAAGCCTTTCTGAAGCCAAGGTTAAAACCCACATACTATCATTGCCACACACATTTCATTGGCTCAAGCAAGTCCTATGACCAAAGACAACATCAACAGGAAAGAAGTACATTCTTCTCATAAGGGCAAGGAAAGGGATAAGGGAAGTGTTTGCTAACAACTGTGTAGCCTATCCTAGTGCTCTCTGGATAAATGGTAAATATGTCTTATTAGTTGCTTAAGTCAAAAACCTGTGATTCATCCTTTCCACCACTCCTCCTTACTTCATATCCAACCCATCAACAAATCCTCTTGTCTCTATCTTTCAAAGACATCTAGACATCTACACCCCTCACCTCCTTATTTACTATTCTAGTCTAAGCCACTTTCATCTCTCCTCTGGGTAATTGCAACAGTCTCCTAACTGGTCCTTCTGCTCCTGCTCTCACCCCTTACAAAGTATTCCATACTGGGAACCAGAATGATACTCTTAAAGCATAAATCGTATCATGTCAACTCTGCTACTTAAAGCCCTGTAATGATTGCCCATCTCACCAGAGGACAAACCACGGTACTGATAAGTGCCTGTTAGGGCACATGCCATCTGCTCCCCTTGCTCCTCTGGCCTCATCTCTTCCTATTTGCTTCCCAATTTTCATTGATCTACTAGATTTTCCTCACAAACCCCTGACACTCTCCCTCTGCTGGCTAATCATTGTTCTCCCTCTATGTCCTATGATCCTGTGCAAAACATCTCATAAATTGGCATAACTCTTTCCCTCACCTCCTTCAACTCTCTACTCAAAATCACCTCCTCAGGGAGTTCCTGATTCACCATTGGTATAAAATAGCAAACTCCTCTCTGCCATCCTATTCCCCCTTATATGTAAAACATAAGGTCCATAAAAGTAAGGACTGTCTTTTTTTGTTTATGACTGTTTCTCAGAGACCTAGAACCTATCACCTGGCACACAGTGGGCACTTAATGACCATTCGTTGGATGAAAGACCAGAACTCACCACATAATATTAAAATGATTGATTTATATGACACTGTTTCCATGAGCAAGCAGTAGCCTCATCTCACTCCTTCTTGTATCTCCAGTGCAAGACACAGCTTCTGGCACACAAAGGACTCAATAAATAAGTACGGGGGCACTAACTGTATCACTGTCTTAGGGACTGAGCTAGCACAAGCAATGCTGCCTCATTCGGTCATGCTCTGTTTCTCTGTGTATTCAACATTGGACTGCAAAATTCCTCCAAGCTAACACAGGAGAGAACTCTACAAACCCTCTGCTTACCCATCCATTCCTGTAATTTTTCACCATAATGCTTGATGGCATTGGGGTACTCATTACAAAAGAGGTAGCTAACCTCCAGGAAGAAACCATGAGACCAAAAGTAATGGGGGTGGGGTATGACTGGCATTTTTATCAAAGGTTTAAGCCTTTGGCAGTATGGCTCTTCCCATTAAGGGTGACTTCTGTCATGTCTTTCTGATCATTCACACAGCTGCCAGTAACTCAGAGTATGGAGGTACACTCAAATTGCTCAGTCAATCTCACCTCTCTCGCCTTCTCTTGGGTATGGAAACATAGGGTATTGCTTTCTTGGTTTCAGCATCATTTCCTCTTAAAATAGTGCTTCATCTTTACTAAATAGGGTGATGTTCAGAGTTCAGAGCATATGCCAGGATAGCATGACATGAAATTAATAGTATATCATTAATAATATTAATTAACAGCATATTATTAATAATATATACAATTTCATAATATAGCATGAAATTAATACTTATGAATATTAGGATCATAGATGTGGTCAGCCATACCTGAATTCAGACCTTAGATGCCACTGAAGTCTCTGGGGTTCAGTTCCCCTACCTACAAAACAGAAATGATGACACTATTTCCTAGGTTTCCTGTGAGAAATAAATTAGCTAAATATGCAAACCACTCAGATCATGACCTGGCACAAAGTAAGCACTTAATAAATGACAACTAATAGTAGCAATAACAGTAATACTCATATCTTTTACTATTGTCTCTGTCTGAGTCTGTTTTAAACTCTTAGAATACCACAAATCAGGTAATTTATAAAGAAAAGAATTTTACTTCTCACAGTTCTAGAGGGCCCCTCTTCCTCTTTGAACCCACACATCCTGACTGATTTCCTGATCCAAGGCTTAGAGCAATCGCTCTGTCACAGAGCACAGACTTTTGGCTGCTAGAGTGGTGTGTAGGTGTGTGAAAGGAGAGATGCATAGCGAGAGGCCCAAGGAGCCTCCCAGGGAGGTTAGGTGGCTGTGAGACGTGGGATGTGGAGACGGGGCAAAGCTCACAGAGGCAGTCTTGCCTCCCAGCCTGGGTGCACTGCAGTTCTAGCAGGGAAAAAAGAAAGCTGAGGAGAGGCTTTTCTTAGAGCGCAACAACAGAGAACCAAGCAGCATGTTTAATTTAGGTAAGGATGTGCAGAGCACATACATGAACTCCTCTCCAGATACATAAACACACTAGAGTTTAATTAATTGTGAGAAATTTGTAAAGTATTGACAATGTGCATAACCTATGTACATGACTATGCCCTGTTAAAGTCAGCTAGTATCCAGCACAATTCACACATGGATGAAGGTTCTCTCCTCGTGGAACCTTTGCACTTGCAGGTCTCCTTCCCAGAATATCCCTTTGCTGCTATCTCTTCCTGTAACTGCCTCAGCCTGGCTAGCTTCCATTCATCCCCTGGTCTTGGTTCATATTCTGCCTCCCCCTGGAAACCTTCCAGTATCTGTAGCTCAGGTGGCATGCCCAATACTGTCTTAAGGCACTGACATCGGTCTGTGCTCCTGGTTGCTTATCTAGCAAAACTCTGCACCTTTCAAGGGCAAGGGCTGTGTCTTAGCTACTTTTCACGCCTTGCTGAGACAGAATACCTGACGCCCAAAATGCGGGAAGGAAAGGTTTATTTCTTACAGTTCTCAGGGGTTTCCAGTTCAACTCAGTTGGCTCCAAGGCAGCATGGCATGGCAAGGCAGCCATTCATGGTGGCCGCCAAACAGCAAGGCAAACCAGCATGAAAAGAATAAGACACATGTTCCTCCCACCCTTACTCTGTAAGTCGGCTCCACCCCTGGGCAGGTGCAGCACTCATATCACCAATTCCAGCGCTAGACAACAAACCAATCAGGAACACCAGACTCAGCCCCGTCCAAATTACTTGAGGACTTGGGGGGACACAGGATCCAACCAAAACAGGTTGTGTTTTATTTAGATCAATATTACTAGTTCCTGGCACACACTGGGTGTTCAAATATACCTGCTGAATTAGTAGATAAAATATTGAAGTTCCTAGAGCCAGGCATGGTGGTGCACACCTTTAATCCCAGCACTTGGGAAGCTGAAGCAGGAGGGTTACCACAACTGCAAGGCCAGCCTGGGCTGCACAGTAATTTCCAGGCCAGCAAGATCCTACCTCAAAAAAAAGTGGAGTTGATAATAAAATACCTAAATCATTTCCTTGAAAGACAGTCTCTGTCTCCAAGCAAGCCTCTGAATCCAACAGAGAGGATTTGTTTAAAAAGAATCAAGCACAGCAATCTGTTACTTGTGAGATTTCACAAATATCATTTTGATACGCTCAGAGCCCCTCATGTCAGTAGCTGCCAATTAAATAAACCAAAACCAGGTGGAAAATTAAAGTATCCACAGAGGCACTGTTAGTGCTGCCTGGTGGAGAATGAGAGTGCAGAGGTCCCTGTAGATTCAGAGGTCCATGTGCAGAGGCCTGGACCCCCATCCCCATGCTGTAAACTTCTGTCCTGTTGCTTGCACCTTCTATCTGAGGACTTGTGCGGGGCAAAGCAAGGGAGTGCTTTCAGTGAGGGAATCTGTCAGCAGCATTAAAAGAGACACTTAAAGATTAACATCAAAATAGACAATTATCCATGTTTAACATTCTCTGCAAACCTATAAGACCATCATAACATTGCTCAATTCTTGTCACTTATTGGGTTATTTCTTTTTAATTCTACCCTTGTAAACTTCCTGTAAAGTAGATGGCCTTATCATCTGCATGATGCAGACTGAACTAGAGCACCCAGAAAGATTAATCTGTACACTCACAATCACACAGCCAGCATGCAGCAGAGGTGGGATTTAGATCCAAGCATTAGCCATCCACTTGTCCTTCTCATGACAAAAACTGATCATGCTTGGTTATAATGACTCTAAAATCACCAGGGACAGAAACATAATCATCTTTTCCAAACCCTGAAACATTAAAACACAGAGAATTTGTAGGAAAACTCAGGGAATATATTTGGAATAAACAAAGGCCTCCTACAGAAAGCAAATGAACTCAGGGGACAGTGGCTAACTAGTGGCAGAACTGGAGGGTCAGATGTTTGAGGGATAAGGGTCACTGGGCAAGGAACCAGCCCTATCCAACCTCACCTGGGGAAAAGCCCTGGATACCTAGGACCAAGGAGTTATCTAAACTCGCCCCCCCCAACCAAGGAAGTTGAGGTGAGAAATACTGGTTATCTGTCACATGTACTAAATTCGAACCACTTTTTTTGGATCTGTGTATCTAGGAGTTTAAATGCTGAATATTTGCCTTGATGTTCCTTCAGAGCATGGGCTTACTGATATGGTAAAGGTTAGTGAAACAACTAATTGTATGCATGAAACCTAAAACATGTATTGAAGATTTTCAGTTTTCATCTATAATAATGAGCTTAGGTTCTTGCCCAGCATTTCACATTCATTAATTTTTTTTTTTTTTTTTGGTTCTGGAAATTGAACTCACAACTTCACACTTGCTAGGCAGGTGCTTGTACCACTGAGCTAAGTCCCCTCCATTAATTATTCCAATGACACTAGTTGTAATTAATAAAAGTTCAGCCATGTGTGTTAAACCTTAACATCAACCAAGTGGGGGGATGTGCAGAAGGCAGTGTATTGGAGCAAGATGCAATGCTGAAGTCCCAATTTAGCTTAAAGGTACTGTATGTAGCCATTGTGCACCATGCCATGCTACCTATTTCACCTGTCTCACTTCAATGAATCCTCATAATGTCACCTAATTAAGCCTCTTTGTGTCATTGCATAGGAAGCACTCTCTCCCAGATTGCTTCTCCAAACCTGCACTCCATTCTACAAAACAATCCTCATGTCCTCCAATCTTAGTACTTATCTTTTCTCCAACGAGATACTCTTCTACTTCATCTGCAAGAAGTCACCATTCTTCCTCATCAAAGATCCTCTGGTCATTAACACCTCTCTGAGAAATGCACCACCTTTTTACTCTTCCTGTCGAGGGTTCCACCTAGGACACAGCTTCTCCCATAGCTGTCTCAACTCAACATGTATGGGTTTACTCCCAGTCTTTATAGGACTGGGCCTAGAGATGGAGTGGGCAACACCCTTCCTATTCCTTGCCACTTCCAGACTCTTCTTCATCTCTTTTTCCTAAGAATATTCATCTTTGAATAACATTTCATATATCCTATCACCTATTACCTCTTATTGTTGCAGTCTGCAATGATGGATCGCCCTTAGTCATTTCCTGTGATTTTAGTTTCTGCTGTTTAAATTCTTGGCACTTCAGCACACATACAGATCTTTCCAACACACTGACTCAGTGTTATTGACTTATCCCTTCCAGTGGTCTTATCCTGCACCTTACTTTAATCACCATGATCCTACCTCAGTCTGTACTTGTCATGATCAATAAATGCAAACCCTCCATATTTAAGCATCGTACAATTTTGTCATTCTTTTTCTCCCTCCAGGACCCCCAACTCATGGTTAGAACCATCTTTTCATTTTTCCATTCACTTTTAAAATACTTTTTCCTAGGGAGAAAAAAATGCAATTCAGTCATACTATTAGCGTCTCTTAGTTCATAGAAAAGGAAGGTTTGTGCTAATATCAATTAGGGAACTTTTTAGGCCCATATCTTGTACTCTGAGTAATTACTTTAAAGACAATAATATGCACTGTATTAACTATAGTTATTCTCCTATCATCTTATTATGAAATTTTGTTTTATCTTTTTTCCATAAAATAAAATAAAATACTTTTCCCTCCATATCAGGTTAAATTCCATAAACTATCATATTACTCCGTCATGTACTGCTCAACCCCTCTGTCCCTCTCACGATTTGTTGCCGTCTTGGGCAAAAACTGGTGCAAGTCTAATTCTCAATCTACTCCATGCTGGTATCCAAGGTGAAAGTGGCTGGAAAAAAAAATCATCACATTAATTGACCTTACTTTAAATTTATGACCACCAACCTCAAACAGACTCTTACTGTTCTCCACAAATTATGTCCTATCTCCCTAAGCAATAAACTCTTCTGTTTTCCTAAAACTGTGTCAGACTGACTCTCCTCAAACTTCCAATATCTCTTCCCTTATTCTTGCTCTCAGCTAATAATTTTTATTACTATTTAATTTTAAAATTTAAAGCAATAGTAAGAAAATATCTAGACTCCCCCTACCATCAATGCATTCACCTACTAACCTTCTTGCCTAAAAATTGAGCTTCTTTCCTCTTAAGCCACATGTGATTTTATAAACATTTGTTCTTCCACATATACTCTATATTCACCCTTTATGCTACTGAACCTACTGGATTAATATAAGGATCAAACAATATCACAGGCAATGACTAGCACAGTTGTCTACTGGAAAATATCCATCAACATACAAAATATTATGGTTTCATTCATTAAAGAAAGAAAGACAGACAGAAAGAAAGGAGGGAGAGGAGGAAAACAGACAGGGAAGAAGGCAGGTAGTGAGGGAGGAAAGGGAGGAGAGAAAAAAAGAGAAGAAATGTTTCTTTTGATGCTACTTCTCACATCAAGTATTTATCCATTTCTCTGCTCTCTCTTGTAATGAAATTCTTCAAAAGAACATCTACACCACTGGCTCTGATACCTCTCCTCTGATTCTCTCTTCATCTCCTCCAGATATGCCCTGTAGTCTCTCAGAATTGCTTCAGCCAAGATGACCAATGACTCCAATTTGCTAAATTCAATAGTTAACTCTTGGTCTTACCAAAGAATGATAACACTTGTGACCATTTCATGACATATTAAAATGTTTAGAACACTTTTCTGGTAAATTGTTAATGTAACCATTTCTTAAATTCAGCCTAAATGTGAAAAGTAGAAACACATCTCAGGTTTACAGCCACATATATCTGCTGACTTAAGTCCTTTTGTATTTCAAATGAAGCTTCCCATAAACATTCCTTCTCCATAACTAAGTCCCCTAAGACAGGAGTTGGGGAGGGGATGTGAAACCCACACTCTTTTTAAATCCAATTTCTAAGGCCTCCATTGAGGAATGAGTGTTAATTATCCTGTATTGTGCAGCTGTCTCCACAGCCTCGGCCTGAGAAATTCATTTAACTTTTAATGGATCAGGGTAATGAGCTTCTCTCTCCTTTTTAAGTTTGTCAGTAGCTTTGCCCAAATTGGAGAGCTGAGGATTTTAGCCCAAATCAAATAAACTAATAATTTCCTGAAACTGATGCAGTCAAAACAATATCCTCACCCCCAAAAGTTCAATATGTCTTCTTGGACACTGTGTTAGGATGAGAAATTGACTCAATAATATGTTTATGAGATTTAAGGGTGAGAGAGAGAGAGAGAGAGAGAGAAACTCTAGACTAGCTGAGAACCAGAGAATTTCAGTTAATGTATGTATTAATTATATATAAAGTGCTCTGAGCTGATAATTTTGGGTTGAAAACCAGAAAAAAAATTGTTCCCAAAAATAATACTAAGAGCCAAACAAACAAATGAGAAGCATGTTGCTCAGCATTTGTCTTCTTAATAAATGTATGTAAGCTAGGTAGGTATTCATTCAAGATCAACAATCCATGTTTGTCTATGAACAACATCTCAAAATCTCAAGGAATCTACAAAGAATCAATAAGTGAAATTATGACGATCACAGGAAAACACAAAAATCAATATTATTTCCTTATACAACAACTGAAAATGAAAAAATTTAGAAATAGTCCCAGTAACTGAAAAATGAAATACTTGAATATAAATCTTGCAAGCAAATGTTATGTGTATGTTGGAAACTATAAAACATCAGTAAAAGAAATCAAAGAACATTTACAGAAAGGCACCATAGTTTGGAGGACTGAACAAAATTAAGAAGCCAGTTCCCCCCCAAAATGATTTATAAATTGGAACACAATCCCAGTAAAAATCCCAGTAGAATTTCTTGTATATATAAATAAGCTTATTTTCAAATTTATGTAAAAGGGAGAAACAAGAAAAGCCAAAGCAATTTAAAAATGTAGGACAAAGTTGGAGGATTCAAAGGACCTATTGGGGGAATTAATGTAAAGTTACAAAAATAAATACAGTGGGTATTAGTGAAAGGATAGGCACGTAGATAAGGAAGCAGAGCAGAAAGCACTAAATCAGACACATACCAAAGTAGCAGACAATTTTTGAGACTTGAGCAAAAACAACCCAATAGGAAAAGAATAATTTTTTCAACAAATGAGACTGGAATAAATGAACATCAGTGTGCAATAAGTTACCTCGTACCTTACACAAAAATTAACACAAAATGGGCTGCCAACATAACAATAAAAATTAACCTATGAAACTTCTAGAGAAAAACATAGGAGAATACAAATGACTTTAAGGAAAGATTTCTTAATTGTGATATCAAAAATATAACCATAAAAGGAAAATTATAAAGTGAACTACATCACTATTAAAAATGTCTGTCCTTTGAAAGTTACTGTTAAGGGAATAAGATAAGCCACAGACTGACAAAATGTTTATAAACTCTGTTTCTTAAAAAGGAATTGTATCTAGAAAATATAAAGCAATCCCAAATTTCAGTAATAAAAATATTTCATTTGTTTTTATATGGACAAAGGAATTCCTAGAGACATTTCCCAAAGAAAATACATAAATGGCCAATAAGCATAGGAAAAGATTCTCAGCATCAGAAGCCATTAGGGAATGCAAATTAAAACCCCAATGAGATACCAGAACTATTACTATGAAATTGGCCATACTAAGTGCTGCTTAGACTGTGAAGTAACTGGTAGTAATTTGTAGATAATAATGTAAGGTGGTATACCTAGTCCAGAAACAGATTTGCAGTTTCTTACACAGTTAAACATGTATTTATTGCACATTGCAATACCAATATCTTTTTAAAAAATAAGAATTTATGTTCACACAAAAACTTATAGCAGACTGGATTGAGCATCAAATTCCTTTGAAAAGAGCTGTCTTGAAGACACCATCATTAAAGTCACCTTGATGAGTATTAAAGAAATCACATTGTGAAATTCCTTAAATAAAAATTTATTTAATTTTTTAAAATTATAGCAGCTTTATTCTTAATTGCCAAGAACTAAGAAAAACCAAATGGCCTTCAATAAGAGAACAAACAAACTGTGATACAACCATATAGTAGTTGTGAAATAGAAAGAAATGCACTTTTAATGTGTACAACAACATGGGTGAAGGAAAAAGAGACTACACTGAAGGGAAGAAGCCCATCTCCAAAAGTTATTAACTGTATGATTCCATTTATGTGACATTCTGGGAAAGGCAAAACTCTACAGCTTCTTTTTATGTTCAGCAGATTTAGATCAACACTCCAAAGAAACACTGCAGCATGCAGCATCTCCAAAGCACTGAATGCTGGACAGACTGGCTGATGTGTTTATTCTTCATACATTCACAGTTCCCATAAGCTAAGACTGCCTCCTCTTTAACACTTGCTTTAAAACAGATTTGAGTATGTCATAGTAGGATACAAAGTAAAATCTGGGCCTTCCTACCAATTCAGTAAGATAGACAGTGAAGTCCATGTTCACATAAAATACCCTGCTGGTTTTATGGATGTTATCAGCATTGACAAGACTGGAGAGAACTTCCATCTGACCTGTGGCACCAAAGGTTACTTTGCTATTTATTATTTTTCTCCCGAGTGGCCAAATACTATTATGAAGCAAGAAAGATATTTGTGCACAAAAGGCATCCCTCATGTGATGAACCACAAAAATGTTCATCCTATCTACTCCTCTGATGGCCTCAGCAAGGTGATCACTATATTGATTGATGTGGAGATGCAAAATCTCAGCGTTCACAAGATTAACATTTTAACCTGTGTGGTGACTGGATGTATTAACCAGGAAGAACTAGCATGATCACTAGAAGTAGACAGAAATACCAGATCTGGGGTATATCTTTAATGTATGTATTAAATTGGCAATGTGACAGAAACATCGAGGATTTCTCTGGCATTTTTTGTTCTTCTTCTACCTATGCACTGGTCTTGCTGTCACTACAATAATTAAAACCCACAAAGGGCACAGGGTTAGGAGTTTGAAATCAGTAGCTGTAATGACATGCTAACAATAATAAAAACTGACATTTGTAAGATTTTATTAATTTTTATTTAAATTTTATTTATTTTGTTATTTGTATTATTTATTATCAACTATACTAATCATTTCACATAATTTTGGTATTGAATTTTCCCAATGATCATATAATGTGTTTATCAGTACAGATGGAAAACTGAGATGCAAAGAGTTAAATGGTCTACCTAGTTTCATGATTTTACTGGAAAATAGTAGAATTTCAAACTTCAGGTCCTTCTGAGTTCAAAACCTGTCCACTTACCACTATTCCAGAGAATCTGTTAGAGATTGAAATATCCCCATGCTTTATTTCCCCAGATTCATTGAGTGTCAGTACAAGTTGTGCCTCATTTTTAAAGTCTGCTAAATAGAAGGAAACATGCTGCTCCAAGAGATATCAGGAGAAAAGGGAAGATAAGGTTAGAGTCAGATCAACCTGACTTGGATCTCAGCTCTTCCACTTAGTAGCCAGGTTGTTTTAGAATAATTCATTTATCTGATTCATTCAAGAAGTATTTACTGAATGCCTATCACATTACAGGAAATGTTCCAGGATTTCAGGATACATTTCTGAACAAAATGGAAAAGAATCTTGTCCTCAAGAAGCTTACATGGACATGGACAATATTTACTTAATATATATATTAAGTAAAAAATATCATACATCAGATGGTGATAAATACCATAAAAAAAAGCAGGGAATTGTAATGGTGAGTAGAGGAATGCTATAGAATATGCTTTGGTTTTCCCCCAAGGATCCATGTGTCAGGGACTTGATTCCCAAGGTGGCAATATCGGGAGATGGTAGAAGTTTTAATAGATGGGGACTAGTCGAAGATCTTTAGGTCATGAAGGGGAATACCTTTAAAAGGGACTAAGGTAGTTTTGGTTTTACCTCTCAGTAGTTCTTACAAGAAAGTTGTTATAAAATGAAAAATGCTAGCCTCTCCCCCTTCCTCTGATCCTTTCTCGGAAGTGGTAGAAATGTGATCACTTGCTATCCACCATTATGGGATGCAGCCAAGGGATGACTTCAACCAGAGCCTGCACTATGCTCTTCGAACCATCAGTCTCCAAAACTATGAATAAATAAGCACCTAAAGTTAGTCTGTGCTACATATTTTATACAGTAACAAAAAGAGCTACATTTGTTATAAGAAAGGAAAGATCTCAATGAGAAACTGAAATTTTAGCAAAGATCTGAAGGAGCTGACAGAGCAATTCATGAAGACGTTTGGAGAAAGAGCACTCTGTGAAAGGGAATCGTTGAGGTCCTTTTCCCATCCTCCTTGTGGCCCAGGAAGTTTATATTTGTAATCCCATGGAAATGTTATTGGAATCCCAACAAATTAATGCCAATCTACCACTTCCAGTGCAACCCGTGGTGAGAATAAAGACACTTAGACGTACTTACAGTTACAGGTAGCCAAGGAGTCCTTAGTCCAGTCCAGAATAGGGTTCATGGAACCAAAGCCTTGATCCAGTGCCTAACCCAGGATTTATTAATTTGTGAAGAAAGGAGTGACTCAAGGATGACTGACGGTGAGAATGGCGGAAATTACATGAGTAATGTGTGCTAAGCTAGCTAGGTGGCAAAAAGCACCTCTGCATTATGTAAAGAGAAGGGGATACAGAAAGATCCATCTGCATAACTCAACTGAGGTAGCATTTTACATTTGGGGGCAGGGGTGGTACTTCAGTTCCGACATGCAAACCTTTTCTGCCTCAGGAAGTCATAGCCTCTTATCTTGAGGTTCAAACACAACTGACATACCTGGAGCATTTACTCTACCATCCTGCTGGGCTCAGCCACTTACAGGGAGAGTAGAGGTAAGGAAACAGGAAACTGTCAACTGGCTTCAAAAGTTACACATTAGTACCTCAGTTGGCCCTATTTACATTGCTTAGAGACAATTGAAGGAAGAAGGAAATAGCTTATCCAGCTCTGTACATATCAGCACATGGAGATAGAGCCAGGTTTAACTAAAATGGAGGTAATTGTTCTGCATTCAAGGAGAGCCATCCAAGCAGTCTTCTACAGGGAATAACCAGGGCAAGGTTCTGGTCCACATCAAAAATGTATGAAGAACAGCAGGGAAAAAAGAGTGGCTAGAGTAGGTCAAGTGAGAGGGAGAGTCATAGAAAATAAAATCGGAAAATGGGAAGGTTGGAGACCAGCATATTGACTCAACTTTTACTTTGGATATGGAGCCACTAGAAGGCTTAAGTAATAAATATCATGATTAAACTACTTTTTCTAGGTATCCTGTCTTAGACATTGAGAAAGGACTATAAGGAACAAATCAAAGGCATCAGTTAATAGTCTCTTGAGTTAGCCCACACAAGAGACGATGATGGTTTGGACCAAGGTAGAAATAGTGGAACTGGTGAAAAGAAGTTACAGTTGGATATATCTTGCAGGTAGAGCTGGCAGGATTTGCCACCAAATTATATCGGTTATGAAAGGAAAATAGTGATAAAGATGGATCCAAGATTTTTTTTTTTTGCCAGAATAACTGAATGTGTGCAGATGACTAAATCCAGAGTTAGTTTTGTTAAGTTTGAAATCAAGTTGACAATTGGACATGAAAGTCTTGAATTCAAGGAAGGAAGCTAAAGATATAAATTTTAGATTCATCAGCATATGGTTAGCATTGACAGGGCTGAAACTAGATAAGTTAACTAAGGCAATGGGTATAAATAAAAAGGACTGGACACACCTTTGAGACATTCCAAAATTAAGCTAAGGGAAATGAAAATGAGTCAGCAAATAATACAAAAAGTAGTCATTTGAGAAGAAAAAATTCAGAAAAGGATATAACGCTGGAAACCAAATGATGAATATGTGTCAAAAAGGAGGAAATGATCAACTGTGTCAAAGTACTTCTTAGGTCATGTAAGGTAAGGACTGAGAATCAACTAATGAATTTAGCAGTATACAAGTCATTTGTGACTGTGACAAGAATAGCTGCACCATAGTGAGTGTGTGTATGAAAGCCTTATGAAATGGGACAATACAGAATGCAAGAGGGGTAATGAAAGAAAATGAATATAGACAACTGTAAAGAAGATTTTTGTGATAATAGAGAACAGAAATTGTGGTTGTAATTGGAGAGGAAAGAGAGGTCAAGAAAAATACATTTTTAAGACAAAAACATAACAGCATGTTTTAATACAGAGCTAATAGAGAAAGGAGAAATTGATGGTGCAGGAGAGAGAAAGGAAGATTGTAGGAGCCATGTCCTTGAGTAGGCATAAAAGGTTAATATACAGCATACAAGGGGAGTAGTTGGTCTTAGAGAGAAGCAGAGGCAGTTCAACCAAGGTAAGAAGAGGGGAAAATAGAATATGTGAGCATTAGATGCATGTGCATAGGTACATGTAATACTGGATGTAGTTTTTGATATTTTCTATTTTCTTAATAAAGTAAGAAACAATGTTTGTATGAGAAGAAAAAATGAAGTTTTAGAATACTGAGGATAGAGCCAGATATGTTGGCTCACTCCTCTAATCTCATCACTCTGGAGGCTGAGGTAGGAGAATCACCATGAGTTCAAGACCAACCTTGACCACATAGTGAGTTCAAGGCCAGTTTAAACTACACTGCAAGACCCTGTCTCAAAAAAAAAAAAAAAAAAAAAAAAGATTACTGAGGAGAGAAGAAGGTACAAAATGGTAAAATGCTTGTTTAGGAAGCTAGATAAGTAAATTGCTTAGGAGCACTAAGGGCTATTTGAAGTTAGAGATAATTAACAGCACTACAGAGTTGGTGCCCTTGTGTGTTCTCAGCCATATTTACCATGCAGAAGTAGGACCAGAGTGGCAGAGTTAGACTCAAACAAGACCAAGCTTTTACCCAGTAAGGACCTTAAAATTGGAGGAAACAGGAGAGCTGATGGTACCTGCAAGGGTTATCACGATTGACCATGAAAAATATAAGGGCTGCACAGAGAGAGAGAATGACCTGGAAAAGAGAGAGGGTGAAAACCAGTGAAAAGCAGGCATGATCAGTGGCTTGTGGGTCAGGTAGAATCAAGCAATCACTAAATGTGGTGATCCTAAAGATAGTGAACTGAACAAATAGGAGGTTGAATTCTTTTTTTTTTTTAATCCCCTTCCCCCATCTCTTGGTCCCCTGCACTTTTGCAAAAGTTCTATCTCCCTGTTCCCAATTATCTATCTTTTATTTTGCTCTTTAATTTTTTTTTATATTTTGAGTTTCACATATAAGAGAAACCATGAGATATTTAAGCTTATGTGTCTGATTTATTTCACTCACCATTATGGTCTCAAGGTATGGCAGGACCCTTCCCTGGAGGAGAATTGAGAAAGGCAACATAGCACAGTTAGCCCTAAATACACCTGTGTAGCCCCAGTACAGCTCTGTGACATAGATTGTACCCAATCAAGCTGTAGTGTGAGAGACAAAGACACAAAAGTTGTATAAAATGCAAAACTCCACTGTGATCAGGGTTCAATCTTTTGAGTGTCAACCCACTGAGCTTTAGCTATTATGAGTTGTGCTGTTACAAACATAGTAATGTATGTATCACTGTAATATGATGTCTTTAACTCTTTTGGGAAGATAACTAAGAGAGGAACAGCCAGGTCAAGTGCAATTTCTATTTTTAGTTTTTATGTCTCATTTACCTCTAACTAGTGTGAGGAATATGTCTTGGAAGGCTCACTGAGCTCCAGGTTGACCCAATAAGCCATAATCATCATAATTCTCCGGAGGAGTTCACCTATATCACTCTCTGGTACCATCCATGTCCATATTTGTTTCTCCCTGGCATGCGTGGATTCTATGGATCCCCTTCAGCCATCTACAGACACCAAGAGGCTTATTGCCTTCAAGCTTAAGTGCCTAATGCAAAGGTAAAAGGCAAATTACCTCTTTTCAATGTTTTGGTGCTTTCTCTTTGATGGCAGGCTGGTTAAAAGAGCCCAGGGAAGAGACAGTCACTAAATGAAGTAGCACTTTCTGTTCCAAACTGCTGAAGCCAGACATGTGCAGGCTCTGGTCAGTACAACCCATGTTGTACAACCATGTTCCTAGCATGGGGGCCCAAGAACTAGGTAAAGCCCTTTACACTTCCTGTGTCCACCCATGTGTTTAGCTCTAAAGACAAGAGTTTCTGCTCTAGCCAACAGAATCTGTTTTACTAGGAATAAGCAAAAATGATTCCTCATTCTAGGAAAGGGGTACTAAAGTTGATTTTGTGGGGGTTGGAGATCCAAAGAATATGAGTTGCAGGAAAGGGACTGCCGGAGTTGAATGGGTGAATATGGTGAGTTTACCCACCTTGTCCATTCTGCTGAGCCCAATATATGTTGAGCTTCCCACGTCTACTTCATTGGGGCTCTATAGAATATTTTAGCCAGGACAAGCTCTGAGCAAGTTTTACTAGTTTTTTTTTCTTATGGAAATTCTAAGAGTGGTTCCCCTGCCTCCCTCAATCCAATACCATTCAGACACCACATTTGCCTTGTTCACTACTAACTTTTGATTGTTTGATAAATAGCAGTTCCTCTCTAAAGAACAAATAAATGATAGATAGGTGAGTGTTAGGGATGAGGAAGCACAGAACACAGTTCTTCATGTCACTATCCAGCCCTGTACTAGGTGCTAAAACCAAGAACACTTCAAGTATCCTACCTGAATTTTTCTCTATGACAACCTGCTTGAGCTGAGTAGTGATTTTTCTACTTAAAATTTCTAAAATCCCTTTTATTATAAATCACATACAAAAATGAAGAGCAGCCAATCTTGTCAGAAAATACTTTCTTGATTCTTTTCCTTCCCCTCAGTAAATAAGCATTTACTTACATCTTTCTCTAACACAAAGTGACATTTCGATTCAGCAGTCCTGGAAGGAGACAATAACCATTAATACAGAAATACAGCTGAGCTTCTGTAGTTTGGCAGGATTTCATCCATTTGCTGAGGAATCCAGGTTCTGGAAAAACAAAACTGCATGCCTCTTTGCTAACTACTATTTATGAGTCTGGGGGTTGTTGACATTGATTAACACTGAATGGAATACTTGGCTCTTACGTAGTTTTAGAGTAGACTTGTTTCAACTAAGAAACCAACAAGGAATCCTCTAGAGGGAAATATTTTAGAGGAGTAGTAGTATAAGGATGACATAAAACATTCTTTTGTTCAACACATTGGATCATTATTTGAAATTTAAGCAGACTGTCTTAGAGAAGAGACAAGTTGGCATATCAATAGAAAAGAAAGTGAACTTCTGAAAGATATTCAAAAAGATATACTTAGGGAAAGAAAGAGTAAAATCCAGGAGCAACTCTTTTTATAAAATTAAACAACAAAAAGGTCAAGACCAAAGATGTTTATTGAACAGACAGGTAATTTAAGGAGCCACAATTTGCCATACATGGATTTGTAGTAAAAAAGGATACTGTTAGATGTAAACTACATTTGATTTTTATATTTATATTTTACAAGCCAATTTTCCAACACATTGTTAAAAAAGCATACCTGTGTAAATGTTTTTCAGTGTTACCCTTCAGCCATAAATTTCTAATAAAATTTTGCTTTCCAGTAAAACCATCACTATTGTATATTGGTGCTACATGAGTGAAGCATTATGTCCACCATCTTAAAAGTCCATCTACTTATTATTCCTCCCTTACAACTGGTTCAGAACTGAACATGGAGAACTACTTTTAAAGAACCAGGATCACCTGTGGGCAGGCACTAAAATCACTTAGAAAGCAGACTTAAAAAACAGATTCCTTGGTCCCCCCACCCCAGGAATTCTGATGTCTAGGCATCTACAAATCTGGCATGCACGCAAGATGACTCTGATGCATATGGCCCATGGACCACACCTTGACAAATGCTGGCTTAGAGATCACATATTCTAAGTGGTGTGTCAAGAGAAACAGCCCTGCCTTCTGGATCCAGCACACCCCCTTGGCTCCAAGGCTCCATAAGCTTACACTTGGTGGACAGCCACTGATCAACACTGCTGTATTAGGCAAGCCAATCTGCAGGGCTTGGTTCAACACACTCCTGATTTCTCTTTATTCTGTTAGAATGATTACAGGAAGTTATCTATGCAATGCAAGGATTTTGTGGTGGGCGTGCTGGACCTGTGCCGAGACACAGAAGAAGTAGAAGCGATTTTAAATGGTGATGTGAACTTCCAAGTCTGGTCCGACCACCACCGTCCGAGTCTGAGCCGAATCAAACTCGCCATTAAATACGAAGTCAAGAAGGTAAGCTTTCCCACTTTTCCTAGCCTTCCTGCCTCACCTCACAGGGCTGCTTTGTGCCCATAAATATATCACATTTCCACAAGGTGACTGTGGTGACATCCAAGTTCTCTGTAGACAAGGAACTACTAGTCTTGCAGGGCTGCTCAAATCTCACCACTCCTTCCCATCTCAACCACCAAACCCCCAGGAAAGAGAGAAGAATCATGAATTGGTCCATGAATAGGCCATGAGCATGGAGAACAGAAAAGGATACCTCCAAGTTACCACAAGGACAGTGTTATAGTGTGGACTTCCATCAGCTACCAAGTCAATTCTAAGAGAAATATGTAACTCAGGTCTTTCAGTAACATTAAATGAACTTCCTCTGTGTGACTGGGGATTAGCTGTGTAGCAAATGATTATGTGAAGGATAGAGAATGATGTGTAAAGGATGATTGTTCTTATAGGATAGAAGCTCAGAAAAATTCTACTCCAAAGGCATATGAAAGCCCTTAACAGGAAGTTCAAGTGTTCTTTCCCCTGAGTAAGCTCATCCCACCTCAACAGGCATCAGGGTGTCTTAAATGGCCACTGTCACACAGTAACCCTCACACCTGCAGTGGCAAATTATATTTTCAGACCTGCAGTGGTCAATTATATTTTTACTCTGGACATACTCTGTATTCTTTAGAATCCGCTCTGTTAGATGACATGATTCATCTGGGAAATTGGAGAGTTCCAAACATCCCCTGCATTTAAATGTCAACATACTTTGCACACAAGCAAGGCAACAAGCCATTTTTTTTTAAGTTTTTATTTCCCCAGAGCTATTTCACATGGTCAAAACTGAACACTGTCTTCAACTAGTAACATCTGTCTGTGGAATTCATCATGAGAAACCTTCCATATTTGAAAAAATCTTCCTGCCCTTTTACTTCAATAATAATCACAAATACTAAAAACAAACAAACAAACAAAAAAGGTTTTTTTTTCCCCTAAGACTCTGAGTCCCAAAGAGAAAACTGATAAAATATGGATGAGGTGGCCTTAGATACATACTGGGAAGTGCAGAGTTGTTAGAGTTGGGGGAAGTTACATTGCAGTTTTAAGTGTGCTGGTATTTTCTTAACTCAGGGAAACTCAAGATTTAGCTTACATCTCACAGAGGTTGGTTTGTTTGTTTGTTTTCGCAAAACAGAACAATCATTTCTTGCAATTAATGACATATCCACACTCTTGAGTTCAGGTTCAAGCCAGCCTTGCTATGAAGGCTGTTTTACTTTGGTAAAAATGAGCTTGAGTTTCCAGAACTACACACATATTTTTCTTGCCCGAGGCAGAGTATCTTCTTGCCTATCAGCACAGGGGGAGGATGAAGAAGTCTTTAAACATCAAGAGAATAAGAGGTGCTTGGCATCTGCAAATCTAAATAGTCATGTGTAATTCATAGAGTATACATTATATAGGCATTAATGATTTTGCTGAAACATAAATTCAAATCTCCCAGAAAAAACTGTCATTGAAAGTAGAGTAACTCAGTAAGTCCAGAACTGTGGTCACTGCCTCACAGCCACATGATCCCTCTCATTGTCAGTAACCAAATACAAAATGGTTCTGACAATGAATGAGATGAAAATGTGAAGTCCTCCATAAACATGACAGTTTGGGTCAGAATAAAAAGGTTTCATGAGGGAAATTATTTACTCTAGTGCTATTTTCCAATTAGGGTAGTCATAAAGGTCTCAGGAAATTTCCATCATAAATGTCAAATGTCTACCGCCATCCATAGGCAGGAAGATGACAAACAACCTACATGAAATGCCAGCCTTACTCATTTCGAAGACCTCCAGAGAATAAATTCTCTCAAACCATGTATGGCATCATGCAACAGCAGACAGACTTCTAGCTTTCCTTGACCTTATTCTATCATGAATTATGGGCAAAAATACCTAATTCTTAAAAGGTTTATTAATATCATAATAGGCTTCCATTTTTATGAACTTTAACATGCTTGAATGGGAACAATAACTCTGGGTATTTGAGTTGCAAACTGAGTAGCACCAAGGCCTAATTACAAATACATTACCTCCTGTGTCTAAGACAGATTAGATACATACATACATACATACACACATACATATTGGGTATATATACAATAAAAAATTTCTAAGGGATGTCAATTCCATCCATTAATTCAATGATCAAAGCAAACTACTTGTTCTTGACATTCCATGGCTGCTAATTAAGTTGCTTTAAAAAAGAGAAGGAAAAAGCTTTTGGGTTCAAATAGATTTGGATATCTAAATTAAACATAATCAAACAAAATTCTTTCCTTAAACACATGGTAGACTCCTTACGGTGTATCAATATGTTAGAAGAACAAAGTGTAGTATGTTTTGCTTGATCACAGAACTCAGTATCTCACGGTGAGACTAGTTTTCCATAGATCAGTCATAGGGAAGTCTCACATAAAATCACTTTTTATGACTAGGAAATGCCTGGAACTGAAGGAAGTGAGTGCTGCTCCATGCCCAGTACTACACCTGGATCATGCCTTTCATTTAAATGTCTGCCTCTTGCTTCAGGCCACAACCTAATGCCTGGTCCACTGTTTGGCTCAGTCACAACGTTAGATGAAGATGAGTGTCCCACCATCAGACAAACAAGTGCCTACTAAACAGGACAGCAGCCTGAAGTGGGTGCCAGGAGACTAGTTTTCTAGGTTGACTCTTAAACTAACTGTGTGGGAAAATCACTGAGGCTCTCTGAAACTTATTTTCCATCTACCAAATGGATGTATGAGCTTTTGCTCCAGAGTTTTCATGAAATTTCAGACAATAAAAGAGGAAGTGCTCTGACAATTATGAAGTCTTCTACATCTCCAAGAGGAAGCATCATCGCTGTTATTCAATGACAACTCCCTCTGGAGACTCTGGGTGCCCTCCTATCCTGCCCTTTGTTATATTCTCCCAGAGAATGCTAGAAATGTCCACCTGGGAAAGGATATCATAGGGCCCAAAATTTCTCCCCAAAAGATCAGATGCCTTGTGAAGATATGGTTGTTATCCATGACTTCTGCTGTAAGAAGGTAACTCAGACTCTCCCAAACCCATGTGGATTCATCATCTGAAATGTTAGCTATGATGTTCAGGAGGCAGTGTTGGAGACGTAGCTAAGAGAATTTCCACTAAGATCAATTCTGGGTGTAATCATTTACTAATTGAGTCACTTAGCTGCTCTGCTTCACTTTCCTCATTGGTAAAAGTAAGATAATATGCCAACTTCATGACTCAAATAGGATAGAGTACATGTCCCTCAAATATCCTTAGCCTGTAGGTACACATGTGGCACTATTAATACACACATTACAATGGTTTGAAGTCAAGGTTCACATTATTTAGGACATTTCTTTTACTCACCTCAGTTCATCTCAGACCTTTTTCAATCCCTTCAGAAGGTAAACTTACTTCATGGTTTAAAAAAAAGTGGGGGAAAGGTCTTCTTCCTGAATCACACAAAACCTCAGTAGCAACTCTACTTTTAACCCACACCTGAGGTCTGTCTCTTCTCTTCCCCTCCCTGCCCCGTCTGTCTCTCTGTCAGTCTCTTTTGTCTCGGTCTCTCTGTCTGTCTCTGTCTCTCTCTCTGTCTCTCTCTCTGTCTCTTTTGTCTCTGTCTGGTCTCTGTCTGTCTGCCTGTCTCTCTCTCTCTCTTCCTCCTCCAGGGCTAGTATGGATAATGGACACTTTCCTGTCTTCTCTATCTCTTTCTGTCTCTGTCCCCAGGGATCATGTTTCTTCTCTCACAAAATATTGCCTCTAAATAAATGCTTACAACATTTCCAACCCCAAGAACTGTGGATAAAAGGAGAGGACTCAACCAGTCTGAATACCAAATTAGGCTCAGCTGGTCCCAGGCTGCACCCACAGAGGGAACCTGGTAGGTAGCTTATGCTGACATAGCTCCTGATGCTGTAAGGGAAGACACATTCACTCCTTCCTCTCCTCTTTGTTGCTTCTTCATCTCTGGACTTACAGGAATGATATTTTCCTATCTTTCTCCCAGACCATCTCTTTATCATTCATTTCTCCTTAATGAGAATCAGATGAATCTCTTATTAACTACAAGATTACTTCATGAGCATCAGTCTGTAGGCTCGGTTTCCAAAAGTGAGTGTGACAAGGAGACCCAGAATGTCCTGTCTTCCATGATAGAAGCCTTACTTCCACCTATAAATATAGAATGAAGCCTCTTTGACCATACCAAGCAAAGGTTTGTTATTGGGGGGGGGGAAAAGAATGAAAATACATGAATATTTTTGCAAAATATGTTATTCCCCTACTGAAAACATGTTAGCTACAAGGCATATGGTAGTATCACCAAGGATGATTACTTTCATCTGACAAATCATTTACTTATTTATTAAAATTTTTTATTAGTACATGTTTGTGATACATAATGTATACACTTGTTATGAGGAAATGATAGATATACCTATTGGATCTTAATCTGAAAAATCACTTTAGCCACCACCAATGAGCTCTACAAACACTGCACTCAACCAGCTAGAAAAGCCAAAGAGAACAAGACACAGTCTTTCCCTAAACAAGCAAGGTCTAGTGAAGTAAGGTGAGGTAGGCATCCTGACTGTAACAGCAGCAACCTCAGCACAGTGAAAGTTGTTCCTTAAATACTTCACTAGCTGAGTAAAGTCCAATTCACAGCTCTGACTTCTTTCAGATTTCCAGTTGACCCCTAGTTGTAGCATCTTGGCATGCAATGTGACTTAGGGAACACTGATCACGATACTAGCCATCTTTCCTTACAACTATGATATTCCTACTTGCCTCCAGAAACAGCTCCAAGCCAGGCATGGTGGTGCAGGCCTATAATCCTAGCACTCTGGGAGCCTGAGATGTGAGGACTTCAAATTCAAGGATAGCCTGGAAAACTTAATGATTTAGTTAGACACTGTCTCAAAAAAGTAAAAAAGGGCTGGAGATGTAGCTCAGAGAAAAGGCCCTGGGTTCCATTCCCAGTACCACAGAGACAGAGACAGAGACAAGGAGGAGGAGGAGCAGAGAAGGAACAGGAAAAGAAGTAGCTCCATGCTCCAGAGGCTTCCAGACTCTGGAAATTTGGAGGAACCTCTCCTGACTCTGCCAAGCTGCCTGGCTTACTGATGCCTCTGAAAGCTAGTCTCACATGAAATAAAGACCTGAGAGAGTTGCATAGGGAAGGAGGGAAGAGCCCAAAGGTCTGGGTGGAGCCTCACTATTCCTCTCTCAGAAAACCAGTTTCTAGCCGGGCGTGGTAGCGCATGCCTTTAATCCCAGCACTCGGCTGAGGTAGGAGGAGCGTTGTCAGTTCAAGGTTGCCTTGGGCTACAACGCCAATGCAAGGCTGGCCTGACCTACATAGTGTGACCCTGCCTCAAAAAACTAGGGCCGGGAGTTGGGCTCAGTGGCTTAAGTGCCTGGCAGGTGTGAGGTTGTGGGTTCAATCCCCGGTGCCGCAAAAAAAAAAAAAAACAGTTTCCATTTTCTTCACATGGTTATTTTAAGGAAGTAATATTGCCTATGGTTTTTATTCATTTGCTACCCATTTAACAAATACCCACTGATGTCTATGACATCACCAGCTCTGTGCTGAGCACTGGGAACACAGAGAAGACCAAGACACACACCCACTTTTGATCGGGTTATATACTGATAAGAAAGAGTATAAACAGGGCATACAGGAGTGAAGAAAGGGAAATACAGAGGCCAAAGGAAGGACTGGAAAGCACTGTATAGCAGCTCAGCAGGTTTTCTCGATACAGAAAGGTTGGCTGGGGTGATCTTCACTGATGAGAAATGCCAGGTGAGGCAGGGAGAAGTGAAACGAAAAGGCCACAGATCTCTGAGTAAGAGAAGCATGTTGAGGAACTTTATTCAGAAAGGGATGACCATTTCTCTGTGGCTGCTTTATTGTGCAGAAAGAAACAGGAATTCTGCCAAGAATCAGATGTTTGAAGACACTAATGTTGCAGGAACAGGTGCCTGGACTACACCACCAGGAATATCCAATAGAATGAGCTATCACTATGGTAGTGTTGTTTTCTACTGCCCAGTATGGTAGCCATGAACTTCATGTGGCTAACTGGCATTTGAAAAGTGGTTAATAAGATTATAAAACTGATTAGTTAATAGTTTTCTTAATTAATCAGTTTAAATGTCAACAGGTAGCTAATAATTACCAGAATTGGACAGCACTGCTATACATGCTCATTCTTGCATTTAATAAGCATTTACTGAATGATTACAAAGTGTGCTTTGCAAATCACCAGGGTCATGGTAGTGGTTCAAAGTGTCATAATCTTAGCCATCAGGTGGATGATAGACAATAATCAAAACTTCACACAAATAACTTGTAATGCTGCAATTATAAGTACTACAAAGAGAAGTAGATGAAATTATGAGAACTTCTAAACGTAAGTGTGACCTAGACAGAGGAGGCAATCAAGGCCCTCTGAAGAGCTCAGGCTTGCTCTCACAGCTAAAGAATGAGAAAAGTTAACCAGAGGTGGAGAGGGCATTTCTGGCAGAGAGAACACACTCAAAGAACCTGTGGTAAGAAGAAACATAGCATTTATGAAGGAAATGTGGCCAAGTGAGAGAACAGAAAGATGAATCTAAAGACAGGGCCACACTATTAAGAGCCTTGTAGACCATGCTAAAGGATTATAATTAAAAAAAAAAAATAGGAAGCTAAATGAGGATTTTAAGCAATCTTGTAAATACTAGATTAGCGGGGAGACAGTTTTTCTCTGAGAAAGACGGTGTTATGGCTTGTACATAGATGTCCCCCAGAAGTTCATGTACTCATTGCTGGGGCTTTTCCAAACTGGCCTGATCTAAGGAATGGGATATTGGGATTAAGAATGCATGGTTCTAAATTAGTCTGCTGATTGGTTTAGCATAGTTCCGAGTGTGGATAATTACACCCAGGGCTACCCTGGGTGTGGGTGGCCCACCCAAAAGGCTTGTAGCCTAGATGGGATAAAAAGGAAAAGGAGGCTTGCTTATTTGCTGCCACTGTCACTGCCGCTGTCATTGCCACTGCTGCTGGTTGTTGCTGGTTCACTGTCTCCTGCCTGCTTTGCCATGTACTGTTTTTCCTCTGCAATGTCCCTCTGCCATGCCATCCTACCTTGGAGCCAGCCAACTATTGAATGATAACTCTACAAACTGTGAGCTGAAATAAATCTCGCTAAACTTTGGGTGCTGGAGGTTTTGTCTCAGCAAGAAGAAAGTAAAACAGATGGGAAGGCAAGAAAAGATGGGCATGAATGCAAAATATTTGTTGAGGAGAAGGGACAGGATACTAGTTAGAATAGGCTAAGTTGTGTTAACAAACAAAACCAACTAAAGTGACTTTTAACAAAATAAAATTTGTTTACTGCTTATCCTTTTTCCATCTTGAAAATGAATTCACTAAGGAGCCCAGGCTGATATGATAACCACAGTGTCAAATGTTTCTACCATGCCAGAGGGAAATTCAGATCTGGAGAGTCCCATCTAGCAATCACAGGCTTTTACCTGAAAGTGACACTCAATTCTGTTTACATTGTAAAGACTCATAAAGACTCAGCCATGCCTCCAACTCCCTCTGCTGCAGGACCAGAAGTACAATCTTGCCATATGATTGAAAGGAGAAAAAAAATAGAACGACTTAGAAGATGGTACTAATGATTACCACAGAAGAAAACTTAAGAGAATTCATATTGATAGCTTCAACTTTGTTCTGTAAGTAGGAAGAAGAATCATCTTCTGAGATAGAAGGCAACCTAAAGGAAATTTTAAAAAATAAACATTTGAGAAAAATCTGCTGGAGATGGCAGAGAGAGGAATAAGGATAGGAACTATAAAGTTTTTGGCAGTAGCCCACATTCTTAATATAGATGGAAGATAGCCACAAAGGATAGTAACAGATCAAGCCAGTGTCCTTCATAAACTTCAATCCTCTATTGTCAATTTCATCTCAAGATTCTTTAATAGACATGAGACTAGAATCACACAAACTGTGCTTGTAGGTCACAGCACCATGGAAGGTTTCCCTAAGAGAAGAATGTTAAGGAGTGAGGGGCAGTTGGAAGGATCACCTTCATCTACACCACCACTCCATCTAAAGTTGGGCCAAATGACCATCTTGCACACATTTTATAGTCATACCATAAGCTGACTCATTTTTCTACCTGGAAAACAGAACTTGTAGGCAGCAGTATACTGTTACGGCTAGGAGCCTAACTGCTCAAGTTCTGCCATACTATCCATGTGGCTTTAGACAAGTTACTTAACCTGTTGGCCTGCAGAGCCTCACAGACACACTGGACACTGCTCCAACCCTCAATAGCCTCTGGTCTAAATACATGTTCACAGAGTCATGCTGAACGATAGATGCATAACTGACTAACATCCTTTCCCTAGTTTGGATAGGATGCGGGAGAGAGGGTGAATGATCTCTGCAAAGTCCTGTTTAACTTCCTGTGTCTGCAAAAAGTACGGGCAGGGCCAGTGAGCAAAAAGGACCTGGAGATAATCAGTCCTTTGTAGAGGACATCCGAAGGGCCTGTCAGACACTCACATACTCTGAGCAGACCTTCTCCAACTGTGTTTTCCTGCTGAGGCATCAGTTTAACAGATGCTCAGAGTTAAGAAGATTAGAGTTGTCACAAACAGTCTGGCTGGCCAGGCACTACCCCAAACTGCACTGCTTGATGCAGGCGGCTGCCAAACACTGTCGGTGTCAAAAGTATCAATCACCCTCTTTGGAGATTCCACTAAGAACTTCCTTGGCTCTACCTGGCCAGGTGGTACATAAATGATCAATGTCAATTAGTCAACTGGCTCAGAAGGGTTTTCTTTTGCATGAGCAAGTTTTTTGTCAAATGGCAAACGTTAAGAAAAGCAGGAATAATCAAAATAGGTATTAATGTATGAATCATAATCTTCTTCCACCTGTAAAAACATCCAGGAAAGGAAAATTGCAGCCTGCTTGGCAGCAGTGAGTGTTGTGGTCTGGAGCCTGAATCCTCATATTTAAGTTCCAAGTCCTTGGCTTACTAGATATGTGCCTTCAGACAAGTTATATAATCACAATTTTCTCATCCATATAATAAAAGCAAATTATAGTATGTGATAAACAACAGTCAATGTTTATTTACACACATAATAGATCCAGAACCTCATAAATGCATAATAATTAGTTAATGGAAGCTGTTTGCCAAACTGGTTTTGTAAAAGGAATTACCCTTAAAACTATACAGGCATTTCTCAATCTCAACATAACTAGTATTTGGGCCAGATAACTCCTTGCTATGGGGACTCTCCTGTGCATTACAGAATGTTTAGCAGCATCACTGGTCTCTGCACAGTAGCACCCTCGCTCAACTTGTGTCAACCAAAAATGTATCCGGAGTATCTCTAATGTCCTCGGGGAAAATGGAAAAACAAAATCATCTGCTGTTGAAAATATCCAGTTTTCAGAATGTAGGCCATAACCACTTACTACAAGCCCTTGAGGACAGGGTTTATAGTTACCCAAGAATGCAGTGCATGTCTCTAGACCAGTTTCTCACAATTTACTGGATCACTTCAGAATTTTGTAAAAACCAAAACAAACAAACAAACAAAAAACACCAGTCCCTCAGCCCTACCTCATCTAGGAGGAAGCACTGCAACTGTTGCTTTCAGGCTTTCTAATGATTCTAAATTTTGTAAAGATGGAGCTCTTAGAAGGAAAAACCTCTTTTTATTTATAACAGCCTCTAAAGGCTGAGAACAGTACACAACTTGCATGTAATGTACATCATGAGTAAATGAATAGATGGTATATTCAGTGGGCAGCCAGATGCTTTACTGCATCTCCAAATACCTGTAATACCCCATTGTGAAAATAAATAAATAAATTCCATCTTACAGAACCCAGAGTATCTTCCTTCTAAGTTTGTAACACTGAAAAGGAGCTCTTAACATCCAAAGAAATCTCGGCTTTGTGTTCAATTATTTGAACTCCAAATAATTGAGCTAAAGACCAACTGCACATTTCTATCACATTATTTCTGTACTAAATGCTCATACAGTTTTAGTGTGCATTTGATCTTTTGTACATTACTCCCATTAGATACCATAATGCATTATTCTTTTTTAACATTTATCTGCTTAAAATCACTTGCAAACTGTCTTGAAGGAAGGGATTTTGGAAGTATAATCAGAGATAAAAACTTTTGCTTAAAAGGGATATTTAAACTTATTTAATCCTTTATAATCCTGGTTATCAGCATATCCTGCCTGGATTACAACAGCATCTAACTGGTCTACCTACACCTGCCCTTTCCCCTACACACACACACACACACACAGAGAAAGAGAGAGAGAGACAGAGAGAGAGAGAGAGAATTTTAAAAACAATCAGATCATGCCATACCCCAGTTTAAACCTTCCAGTTTAGAATAAATAAGCCAGGTATAGTCCTTGCCCTCAAGGAGCTCACAGTCTAGTAATTATCACTGCTACAAGCAGACATAAGATCTCTTATGCAAATGATTTATTAAAAATATGCTCTCAAGAGAAACTTGTATTGAAAGGGGAGAAGTAGGATGGGTCAGGAAAAGTTAGCAAAAGGTGATTTCAGAGAAGTCAAGTGTCAGCTTGATCTGGAGGAGCCTGGGGTGGTGCCTTAGAATAGCACCACGGAATGGTCCCATATTTGGACATGAGGACTGACCTTTTGTGCATATACTTATACTAGATGGTTATGAGCTGCCCCCAAGGAAATGACAAAACTGCCTAGGATTTCTGGATGAAGTGGTTCCCATTATCTTGGGGGAATTTATGAGGGATAAAACTGTCTATGAGCCCTAAACAGCCAACACTGACAGCATCTGGGGATGTGCACACCTTCCTGGTTAGGGGAATCTGGGCAAGGCATCTTCTTGCCCTACAGCACTCATAATTCAACCACTAACCATGATCTACCAACAAGCACCTGCATGGCCTGGGTCCTTCCTTTCCCTCTAACTCTTTTTATGCATTGTTTGTCTTCTGCTCCCTGATCGCCAGCTACACAGCCTGCCTCTCTTTTCCTTGAAACACTCCACTTTAGTTCCCAACACATTGGAGTTACTGGTCCCTCTCCTTCAGATCTCTGCTGGCTGGACCCTCCTCTGCACTGATAACTCAGACAGTAGTGTCCTCAAAGTGGTCTTCTGAGTACCCTACCTGAACATGGTCACCATCATATTCCCTCCCTTATCACAGTTCTTCATCCTGTTACCCTCTTTTGTGGTGAATACTATTTCTTTCTTTTGTGTGTTTGTTTACTGTCTATTATCCTCAACACAATAAACCCCATGGTCACAGCTCTCTAACCTAGAGCAGGCCTAGGCAAGTATATTCTCAAAAATATTTATTGAGTAAGTGAATAACTGAATGAATAAATGAATGTACCATACCTGAGCTTTCTTCCAGTTATTTTTCTGAAACACAACCAAATACCAAGTACAAAGTGAATTGCATGCCTAAAGATACGGACTTAACGTACACGGTTCTCTTGAGGATCTAAAGGAGATAAACAGAAAAGTAGTCCATGATGAATATTAGACATTTTTTGTCTCATTCTTGAATGCTTCTAACTATTGTCACTAGGCCTATGAAATCTTAGATCATGACTGATGGCCTTATTTTCCTTAAAAAATTTTTAAAAACAATTTGAATATAAAATACCATTTGATAAATAAAATTAAGAATTTGATCTCCAAATTTCATTGAAGAAATTATAAATTTATCTTTTCAAGCTGTTACTAAATAGTATACTTATAATAGCAATACACTTATACAATAACTATGCTTATTACAGAAGTATCAGTGTTATAAATTAATTAATCCTTTTACACTTATTGTTCCATGAGAACTCATTTGATACATCAGCATCTGACTGCTTTGCTTGCTCCTGTCTTGACTGGCATCACCAGGTAGAGCAAGCCTGAAAGAGGGCTAATCGTGTAATACTTATTACCAGCAAAATCAATGGGCCATATAAAGATAATTAAAACCAGCCCCTGCTCATCAGGACTGTCTGTCCTAAACAGTTACACAGATATAAATTAACAGAAGTTAATTCAGACAAAAATGGTTTGGGAAAGCTTCATGGAGAAAAAGCATCTGAGTCAGACTTGAAAGGTAGGTCAGAGCTCAACAGAGGGAATAAAAGCATTCCAGAAAGAGGAAATGTGGGAAAGGCATGATGATGTGATTAAGTTTGGGAACTTGTAGAATAGTCTGGGGTGGGTAAAGGGGAAAAGAGGAACCTAGGAAAAGGAAGTCATATAAAGAAAAAGCCTGGGGTAGGAAAAAAGAAGGCTGGCTGAGGAGGTTAAGCCAGCATGAAAGGTGGTAAAAAGGTGCTAAAGGGCAAGACTTCTACTCCAAAAGGCAAAGGGTATCCCCAAGATCAGTGGTGGCAAATTTATGGCACGCATGCTGCAGTGGTCACACAGAGCCCTCTCTGTTGGCATATGGACCAAGTTGTCCTAGAAGCCAAGCATTGGATAACAGTTGTTTTTTCTAAACTAAAACCTCAGTATTCAGATTTAATTGCCCTATTGGCACTTTTCAATAAATAAATGGGTTTTAGGTTGTGTTTCACACTCGGTCTCTAAGAGGTGTACCATCACTGCCCTAGGTTGTCTCTGCAGTTTGTAGTTCTCATCTTATTTTATTGTACAAACATTATAATAATAAAGAAGATAATTAAAAGGAGAACACTAATGTACAATCTTATCCCCCATATGTCAATTGTTTCCATTTGTTTACAATTTTCTATTTCTTTCCCATATACAGAGACCTATTTATATATTATAGTTGTGGGATTATTTTGTTATTTAATTCACTTAATATTAGAATGTAAACATTTTCTATGCTTTCTATAATTATTGTTTCATGTTAGCAGAAGACTAATGTGCCATTGTTTATAATCTCTATTGCTAAATATTCAGTTTTAAAGCATGTTTATATATTTTAATATTATTTCCATACATACAACTTTCTTTTCTTTTTGATGATTTCCTTAAATTTCATTTCTGAGGGTGGGGTTACTGGCTCAAAGAAAATAAACATTTGTTATGGTTCTTGAAACATACTGTAAAATTATATTCCCCAAGGACTATACTAGTTTTCAGTGCCACAAGTGGTATCCAGATGAACTGGTTTCATTAATACTCTGCAAGCTCTCGGTATTATTAAGACTTTTTCCAGTCATTTAACACATGAAAAATACTATCTGATGCATATTTTAGAATGTATTCCTCCAATTACTAGGCAAATGATTCTTTTTCTCTCTGAATCCTGCCCCCAGTCATCTACCACACCACTCTACTCTTTAGTATTTCTATATTAGCATTTTCCATGTTGATTTGTATAATTCTTGTGCAATAAAGAAGTTTCTACACATTTATGACCAAGTTAGTGGTGTGTCATGACCATATTTAGTCTCAATTCAGTATCAGCCTTGTTCTAATAGAAAGGTTTGACAGTGTATCCATAAAGAGAAACTAGCTGAAATGCTACTGGAGAGTCCAAAAGGAGATGGTAAGGAAAGGAATTTGTATGGTTGCTAATTTGGAGGTCGAAACTAAAGCTTTGCAATTCCAGACATAAAGTCAGCCTAGGCACTTATGAGAGTGTGGCCTACAGATCGGAGAAATCACAAATTGCCTTAAGAGAAATGCCATTTAAGTAAGGAAGAGAATTACAGACCATTTAAGAGCCTGGAGGATTTCATAGTAAAATGGGTAGCACAAAGCTCTAAGCAGCCTGAAAGAGGCCTAGGCTCATATCTTATGGGGATTAAGGTCAAAGATAAGGAAAGAGTAATCAGGACTAGGGAGAGGTAATCAGAAAGAGGGGGCTGTGTCCCTTCTCTTTACA
Source organism: Dasyprocta punctata (assembly GCA_004363535.1). Taxonomy (NCBI): domain Eukaryota; kingdom Metazoa; phylum Chordata; class Mammalia; order Rodentia; family Dasyproctidae; genus Dasyprocta; species Dasyprocta punctata. Next base: position 152,407 of record RJWM01000437.1, read on the forward strand.
AACATGTAGCATTTCATGTCAACCAGTCATGGTTTCCGTTTTACTGATGAAGGAATGGAGGCCCAGAGTGGGAGAGTAAGTCACTCAAAGCACTTAAAGTCACAAAAGTGGGAAGAAGCCCAGCAGAGACTGGAATTCATGTCTCTCTGGTTCCAAAGCCTTGTTCTTCACCATCAAACTGTGCTATCAAACACTATTTTGGGACTGATGAGGCCAGGAAATGTTCCCCATAATTGGAGGAGGGGGTGACAAATGAATTCACAAAGCAGGCCACTCTTGCTCTAGCCCACACATACTACATACTCACCAGACATTCAACTAACCCTCTTCATCCAGCTGTCCCAGATTACTTTCAATTACTGTAACACAATACAGTACATATTCTTCCAACAAGGAGCTTTATTCCATGGGCAAAAATGAAATATTAAAGTGTTGGCTAATTTGGAAGCTACTTTCAGTGAACATCAGGTTGAAATTTAGTGAAATTAACACATATTGGGCCAGGGATGTAGCTCAGCGACACTGTGCCTGCCTTGGAAGTGCAAGGTCATAAATTGAATCCCTGGTACCAAAAAAAAAAAAAAAAGAGAGACATTCAGGAGACTTTACAGAGACAAATTTCCAAATTTCCAACAACCAAGTCCATTAAACCAGTTACAAATACTTAGTTGATAACAAACCACTACTTAGAGAAAACTGACTTGCCACAACAGATATAGATACAGATATGTAGATATAGATATTATTTTATTATAACCATAATTGCTTATTATATTTACATACAGTGCACAAATATACTGAAGGTTCTTTACACAGAGATTCTTGTTGAAATAACTGACTCCAAAACACTGAAAGAATATGTTTTTGCTAAAAAAAACAAACAAAAAAACCCCACACCTTTCAATATGATGTGGAAAAAATTTAATGTATAATAGTGGTCAGAATCATAAACTTTAGAGTGAGACAACTCTGGGTCACCTTAACCAAATATATCATTTAGTTTGCTTTACCCTCACCTCTAAAGTAGAAATAACACTATTCTGCTTATAAACTTTCAATAAACACCAGGTAAACAGAGGTTCCAGCAAATTACAAATGTTATCGCTCAGCAAGTATACTGGTCTATACCTAATACTGGCTGAATATCATCTGGATGGCAGGCAAGATACAGCTCAATCCATGTTATTATGTTCTGTTACTAGAGAGAAAACTCTTTCCACCTTAATCTGCTGTCACCTATATGTGTGCATATATAGTATTAAATATCTAATTACTGGAGAAATAGGCGTACCCTGTATGAATTTGCCTCATGATTCTCAAGAGTAAAAAACCTTACATCTCAGGGTTTTTTTGATATAAATTCAGCTCCAAAATAGGTATGCCTGAGTTCACACTCTGGGTGTATGACCTTAAACAAGTTAATTGCCTTTTGTGTCTCAGTTTCCTCATTTATGAAACAAAAAATAAGCTAACTGTAACTCTGTCACATTTATTGTTGCAAGTATTAACCAGTACATGAAAACCAACTAGAATAGTGTTTGACATTCACTGAATACTGGCTGTTACTATTTTGTACTTTTTCTAAACCATAAGAAATCTGGCTCAGTGCCACCGCCTAGGTTGCCAGGAAATCCTGTTTCTGGATTTCGGATGGTTTGAAGGCCACAGGAAAGATCAAGACACAGCCCATAGCAGTAGTGATTAGGACAGACATTTCTTTTTCTGAGAAAATGACGCAGGATGAACATCAAGGCAGGGGGAGGGGAGGACCAGGAAGAGCACTTGCCCACAGCACTATGGAGGTGACAAGACGGAATGCTGGGAGCTGAAAACTTACCTTTTGATATATAAAACTTAGTGGCTTAGGAGAAACATAAAGCATTGTATTTGTTTACAATAGGTCAGCAAATCAGGTAGGCCGTAACTGGGAGGTCATGTTGAAATCCTTCACTTCACTATATTTAGTTGGTGACTAGACTGAATGGAAGATGTCAAAAGGCTACACTTAGCTGCCTGGCATCACAATGCTCCTTCACATGATCCCTCTCCCTCTGCTCAGGTGTGTTAAGCTTTCTCACAGCATTGTGATCTCCAGGGAGTAGGACTCTTGCATAGCAGCTGCCTTCTAAGAAGGAGTTCTCCAAGTAGTGGAGGAAGATGCTGAAGATTTCTAATGCCCAGTCTTGTAGTTTTGAAGCATCACTTCGACCAAATTCTATTGGTCAAAATAAATCACTGAGAGCTAACTCAACTCCCAGAGCAGGGAAACAGACCCCACCCCTTAATGGCAAATGTTCAGAATCTTAGTTCAGAGCAACCCCAAAGGAGAGAAGAGTTATCAGAGTTCCTACATGTAGGAGTGCAGTATGCAATCAAGCAGATGAACCAGAAGATTCTTTCATGAACTCATTCATTCAACAACTATTTGGTGAGGGGCCTGATGTACTCTGTACTGTTATAGGTGTACAGACAAAGTATGGTTTTAAAAAGGTCCTACACAGCTTACATTTTTGTATAGTAACACATAATAAATGCATAACTCTAGTGACTTCTAAATAATAAAAGAAAAAGTAGGGTAGGAGAACAGGAAAAGACTGAGTCTGGGGAGAAGGAAGACTTTATTTTGGGCAGAGTGCTCAAAGAAGGCTTTGGTATCTTTCAGGGATAGTGAGGAGGCTAGCAGGGCCAGATCATAGTGAACAAAAGAGAAAATGATGGGATGTAAAGCAGTAAAGAACCAGATTAGCAAGAAACTTATGAATGCGACAATAAATACAAATTTCTTTTTAAGCATAGTAGGCAGCTATTTACCTGGCCTCTCATTCAGCTGAGTGAGGCTCAGTTATTAAAAGGAACACATCCTTATTAGCCAAATAATGCCCCTTCCTTGCCCTTGAAGAGGTAGCGAGAGGGGAGATTACCAAATCCAGCATCAGCTTTGCACCAACCCAGGTCCAAGCCACTGGGCTTCCCTTTTGGATCTCAGAGCATAGAGTCAGTGTCTTCACCATGAGCTTGATACTAATAGTGACTACAACACAACCAAATTTGGACTGGAAAAAAAATGTAAAAAAAAAAAAAGAAAGAAAGAAAAAGAAAAAGAAAAACAATTTGCGTAGCACCAGATGGCTTTGTAAATTAAATTAAACCCACAACTAGCCCAGGAACTTTCCCCGTCATAATTACATTAGTGATCATTAACATTTAAAGAGGCTCCAAACAGAATACTAAGCATTACAATAAATTATCATTGTCCACTGGGCAGGTTCCATGAATCAGGTGCTCCTAGAGCCTTTTGAGACTGTCTGATGCTGTAATTTAAATGCAGGATGTTGTTCTGCTCTTTAATACATGGGGGGTACAGCAGGAGGCAAGAGTAAGGGCAAATGTGCATGGACAAAACCCTACACTATGGATATCTGATCCATATATCTAAAAGTAAAATGTTCGTTACAATTTTACCTATCTCCCAAGGCACCTAGCTTTTCCAAGTCATGGTTAGTCTCCATCTTAGCATGACTAATGGCCTACCACTTTCTGTTATGCCACAAGATTCAAACATACTGAACTACCTGCGACTTTCCTGACATGCTAGTTTCTTAGGCTTCAGTAATAATACTGACAACCACAACAACAGTCTATTAAATGTTAGCCGGGCATGGGGGCACACACCTTTAATCCCAGCACTCGGGAGGCTGAGGTAGGAGGAGCATTGTGAGTTTGAGGCCGGTTTGGGCTACAATGTGAGCACAATGCCAGCCTGAACTATATAGTGTGACGCTGTCTCAAAAAAAACTACAGCTTGGAGTTTGGCTCAATGGCTCAAGCGCCTGCCTGGCAGGCATGAGGTTGTGAGTTTGATCTTGGTGCCACATATAAAATGAAATAAAAAGTTTATTAAATGCTTAATCTGTGCCCTTTACTATGCCAAGTACTTTGAATGTGCTCATTCCATACATCATGAATATCATCATCCCACTTTGCATAGGGAATGAAATAGCTGCTGCTCAGAGGTGACATAACTTGCTTAGCATCACAGACTGAGGCAAGATTTAAACCAAGATGTATGTGACTCTACAGCCCAAATACTTTGCTGGTCCTCATTTTCAACATACCTTTCCTGGCTCTCACTGGGCTTGGGTATAACCTTTATGGCTCAGCACAAAATCCCTTCTCCAAAATAAGTATAATAAAGATATGCCATGCACAGGAATCTAATAACTTCAATTAATGTAAACACTGTATGCCATAATATGAGCTAAGATTAATAATGTCAACAAGAATGAGAAATAGGATGGAGGCATTGGAGGAGGGATGGAGGGGGAGAGAAGAAGAGAATTTTTAAAAAATGGAAACAAGCTGTAGTATGTACATGTAACCACTCCTCAAGGTGACCATAAACTGCAGGTCCTGCAAATACATACTAATAAAATTTAAAATTTTTAAAAATTCCTTCCCCCAGCTTTTTCTTACTGTCTCTCCACATTCCACCTTGGACTAAGTGTCTCTTCTCTGCAAATCCATAGCACCCTTGACTAACTCCTGTTTATGGCACCTGGTGAGCTACACTGAATGCACCTGTTTCATTGTTCCCTTGACTAGATTTAAGGTTCAAAAGGGTGAAGACATAATTAATAACCTTTGTGCTTCTTGTCTCTGGCTCGGTAGAATGGCTATACAGATGGTTAGATATATTTGCGTGTAGGTAGATGAATCATTTTGGCAGACGCACTTGAATGCAAATATGTCTCATTTTATGAGACTCAGTTTCCTTTTCTAAAGAGCATGAATACACTGAAAAAGAGGGAAGAGATTGTATTTGCCATTTGGTTGATAAACATCAGCATTCAAAGTATGAACAGGGTCGGGGATGTAGCTCAGTGGCGCAGTACCTGCCTGGCAAGCACGAGGCCCCGAGTTTGATTCCTGGTGCCAAAAAAGAAAATAGGAAAAAAAATCTCCTAAAAAGTATGAACAAACTTGACCCAACTTAACAAGAAATGTTATATATTTGTATATGTCAAGGCATGAGGGGACTACTTGTCAAATAGCAAATACAAGTAGGTGCCTGGGGGACCTTTCCATTGGATGTTGAATATTCATGTCCTCATCTGACATCTAAGAACTGGGAGCCTGAGATCACTGTATGACAAGAAGTGACTTAACCAGAAATAATGTTTCTCAGTGTTTGAGATGTGATGAATTTCCATATTTCTCAGAGAAGTGAAGATACCATTTGAAGTTGTCCAACCCAGTGCCTTGGAAGGCAGAGTACAGAGATATCACCAAAAGAAAAGAAACCAACATTTATTAAGCATCATACTTAGATATGTGCCAGGCTTTCTGTCTCAGTAACAATATCTCTTCAAGTCTTAAACAGTAGGAACGGGTGATGTGACATATAGCATTAGAAGACACTCAACTGTTCTGAGAGCTCTACATGTGAAGAATTATGGCAGTTACTAGAGCAAAGAGGGCATTCACTGATAAACCCATAGTCTAACTTTATTGGTTGAGTTGGTGCTGGAAGACAGAAGAGCAAAAGGTAAGGTTAATTCTTAAAGAAAATTGGAGAGAAAAAGTCCCAAAGAAATCTGGCCATGACCTAATTGTGAAGAATGAGCAGTGATCAGAATCAGAAGTGTAAGGTCTTCAACCATCCCTTTCCACAAGTCAAGATTAATTATGTGTAGGGAGCTAATAATACTACTTTAGGACTTTACACCTGTCTCTATCCAGTCCTAGTGGGAAGCTAACTCACATAATCAGATGGAAAGAACATGACATAAGACAAGTAATCCCCCACTTCAGATCATCAGAAGTAAAATTATGTAAGTCTAGACCCTGGGAAAGAGAAATTATGGAGTAATGAAAAACATTACTTTACCCTGGGCATTATTCCCAGCAATTGTGATGGGGAACTGCTTTTTAGAAAACACAGGCATGAGAAGAGACAGGCATTCTGTGAACAGTGGGAATTTGGAAATCTGTAGAAAAAAGCAACGGAGAGCAAGTGGCTGCCTCTGTGAAGAAATCAAGCCCCACATTCCAAGGAAGACTCAAGGTCCAAAGAAATACAACACTCAGTATGACATGGGGTTCCTCTTGCCCACTGCCAGACTTCAAGAGAAAGCAAGACTTTGGCAGAGGGCTTGTCATTCTTGGCTTCATAATGGACTGGTGCAGGTGACTTCAAAAGAAGCAGAAGCAAGATCTGAGAGCTGATGAGGAGGCAGCCAGAACAAGGCTGCAGAGACACAGAAGCACATGCACCTGAGGGCTGAATTGGCCCACCAGAGACTCTTTCAGAAAATGAGGAAGTAGCAGCTGATATTCTGCACCTGGTACATTTTAGGGATAGCTTGAGCAACTTGAGTGAAATATTTAAATCAAATAAGAATTCATAGGAGGAGATTATCATTTTTAAAACTTCCCTGCCATCCAATCTGAAAGGACCCAGTACTATCAAGATTGAGAAATTAACAAGATTCCTAAGGGTAGAACACCAACCACTTTGTTCACCATGTCTTCCATCTTTAAAGGTGCATGCTACCTAGAACTGACAGGCACTTACCTTATGTTTGATGCACAGACAGATGGCTGTCTACTGGTGAGAATAGATTTGTACTCGTCACCTGCTAAGACCTAAGACATTGGTGTTACACACATTATTTCTAATTGTTGAACCATTAGTGATGCTATTATTTCAGCATTTATGTCTCATTATATCAAAATACTGATAGTAGCAGCATCTTATAAGTTCAAGAATTAAAAAATTAAAATCTAAAATCAACTATTAGTATTTGCACTGAAGGGACAGCACAACTACCAAGAAGGTGTGCAGACTTAAACAATAAACTTGGGCAATTATCTAGGCAGAATTCAGGCTCAGCAAACTGTCTAGAACTGTGACTCTTCTTAGTAAGATGTCAGAGTTAGGTGGGAATTGGAAAGGGGCCTGAGATCCTAATTAGGTTCCTCAGAAAAGCAGTTTTTGAGTGGAGTCTGTTCTCTTCAAGACTGTAAATTTGGGCTGAGATGGCCTCTACATTAATCTGGCTTCTGACAAAGTTGTGATTCAAGCAATTGAGCCATCACAGAATCACTTACTGTTACTCTGCTACTCTTGTCTATATATGGGAGAAAAAGAGTCCAGGATTTCATCTTTAACATGATGACTCACTCTTGTTAAGAGGATATAGTTATCACAAAAACTAGCTTTGCTCCCTTCCCCTTGAGTATTCCTAACTTTAAGTTCCACTGGGACTCTATAGTACAACAGACAGAAGAAGTACAGAGAGACATGAGACTTCCAGCATCTGGAATGGTAAAGTTCCCTGCCTTTGTGGGCTCTGTGTACTTTGGCATGTCTGCCTGGTTCTAAATCTGCCTTGTGGAGATACAGGATAACAATTTAAAACATTATCTTTCAAGTCAAATTAGTCTGGATTCAAGTCCATCCCCTGTTATACAGAAGCCTTTCTGTGATTTATTATAGTTATAGATCCATGTCTTTTGTCTCTATATCTAAAATAAAAACATAACACTATGCACCTCAGGCACTGATGTGAGGGTTTTGAATGTTTTAGATATGGATTGGGCATACCACTTCATGACTTATGTGCTCAAAGCTTGGTCCTCATTGTGGTGGTGTTGAAAGGTGGTGGAACCTTTAAGATGGAGCTTAGCACAAGCTCATTAGATCATGGTAGCGCCAGACAGGATTAATGCTGGTTATGAATAAGTTGAAACAAGAGCAAGTTGGATAAAACAACAAGGATTGCTCTTTGTTGGTCTCTGGGCTTCCTATCTTTCCATATTGTTTCTCTTTCTCATACACGTCCCCATCATAATGTTATCCACCTTGTTATGATATAGCCAGAAAATCCTTATCAGAGACAGAATGAATGGGACCACTCTTCCTTGGACTTATAATCTCCAAAAACTGTGAACTGAATAAACATTTCTTTACAAGTATCTAACTTCAGATATTTTATTAAAGAAACTGAAAATAGACAAATCCATGGTTAAATAATATGAAGATTGTAAGCACACAGCCTGATAGAACAGTGTTCAACAAATATCTCTAGCATTATAACTATTATTGCTGCATAAACATTTGAATTGCTGTCAAAATGGTAATTTAATGTCAGTTCAAAGTGGTACATGACATACAGAAATTAAACGATCTTCATCCAATCCAAGAGATAATCCTCAAACCCTATTTTACACTCATATTTCAATCTTCTCCTGTACAACAAGAACTCAGCTTAGTGTTCATCAACTCTGCTTTCTGCCTAGTAAAGATATAAAGTCAGTTCCGTGTTTACCAGACTACTCTGAATGATAGAGGATTTGTTATATTTAGAAATTATTCTTTGATGAGTCACAGAGAAGTTTACGGAGCAAATCTTAAGAGGATCCAAGAAAGTATTTGGTTTATCAATCACTGAACAGAAATTTACTGAACACCTAATACATGCAAAACATATGGCTGCATGCTCTTGGAGATACACAGGAGCTTTAAAATAGCAGAAAAGACCAAACATAAGCACTAGAATATAGCTATTCACAGCTTAACTCATGAACTAAGATTGCCAAGTGAATGGATCACGGAATTAAGACACACAGAAGTCCAAGAGATCTGCGGGGGGTTGAGGGACTTTGTAGGACTTGGAGGTAAAGAGGAAGTTGAATCTTGAAGGCTGATTAACTACTGAACTAGAGAGAAGAATGATGGAAGTTCTGTGAACCTGGACAGGGAATGATAACATATGCCATGCTTAGGAGCTACTATATGTAGAGTCGCTTGGCTAGAAGGAAGGACTCAAGAAAGGAAGTAAATGAAAATAATCTCAGAAGGTTTGCTAGAAGCAGTTATCACTCTTCCTTTAGTAACAAATGGTACATCCCATCCCTTCATGGAGTCAAAGGATTGATACCTATATATGGAGAGTAACTTCTTTGTGACCCTGTGAAAGACCATCTAGAATCTTGGCTATGACAACATAGCCAGAATGGAAACTAAATCACCTCGCTAGCAACCTCTGAGCTCACTGAAGTAGGAAAATGCCTAGTGAGACTGGAAAATCACAGCACTCTATCCCTCTTCAGGAAGGCCAGCCACAACCTCCTGCCTGGCCACCTGTACTTAGAAAATAGTTTGCCTGCAGCAGTAAGAGTCCAGGGCCATCTGTCTTGGTCCTTACACCACCAATATTCAGGCACAGGATTCATACATTACTATCTTCTTCAGAAAATTATTCTTTCTCAAGTAAAGGAGATGCTACTGAGTCAAGAGCACAGTTCTCAGAACAACCCACCAAATGGGAGCATTTTTGTAAGTAATTCTGGGTTTAGAAAAATAGAGGTTTGTTTAAAGAGAGGTGGCAGAATGTTTTATGCTCTGCTGTCACTGAGACACAGAGCAAAGAGCTGTCTTTAACAGTAATCGAGCAAGCTACCTGAGTAGGTAATATGAAATATGTGTGGAAGTGAAGCACCTTCAGAGACGTACTCTCCTTTTGCTGCCTGCAAAACTCCCAGGACTCTTACAGAGCAGCTGCCTGGCAGGACCTTCAGCTATGGAAATAACCAAGAAGCATTCCAGAGTTGTCTGGGATTTGGAGTAAACATGTGGAAGAGGAGGAAGGGGAAGCTGGAATCAAGTGAGAGACACCTAATATGCACCCTCATGGAACATCCTAAGAATGACGGGGATGTCTGACAGATGTTTATGTGGTCAGCAAATGAAAAATTTTGCAGGTGGTACTATAAAAAGGGGAGAGGCCCAGACAGAGAACCAAGAACCTCAAATTATAGTTGCAAATACCCTTGATCTCAGTTCCAACTCCTATCCCCACATTGGCTCATTTTTTCTGAAGGTTTTTCCCCAGGACGATAGTATGGATTTTTCCTGCTAAGATCTTTAAATTTCTAGGAGGGTTCTGCTCTCCAGTGAAGGATGATACAGGAATATAATTACAATAAGAGGGATAAAATAAGAAATACATTAGAGGAAAGAGAGATTCCCACATAGATGCATAGGGTAAACCTTCATGAAAGAGATCAGTGTTGAGATGGTCAAAACTTGGACAAGTAGAGATAAGAGAAAAGGCATTTCAGGCAACAGGAAAATCCTGAGCAGAGGCTCAGGGGTGCTAAACCTGGGGGAAAATTCTAGGAATAGCTTTGCTGCAATTTGACAAGAGACTAGGAGTGAGAAGCAAAAGAGTAGAAACCACACCGGAAGTCACTAAAGGTCAGGTTTTAGCTCTATCTCCCACTCTCCCTTCCCTTGCTTTGTTCTTCTCCTCCTTTTTCCTTTCTTTTAATCCCTTTTAGTTGTTTCCTTTCTCCCCAGCTAACATCCTATCCATCTATCCCTCTATCCTTCCATCCATCCCAAACAGTGAAAATGAAGTGGACATGGGATTAGCATAGCAACTTCCACTACTCTGGAGAAGAAAGCCAGAAATCAACCATTCTTCCCACAAAGACATAGCCCACTGTCTCAGGGTGAAAAGAGACACCCAGAACTCTGGCTGGAACAATATACAAGCTTCTCCATAGCACATCTGAAATCCACAGGCTCACAGAGATGCCCTCCTGCTTGGCAAACAGAATGGGACAGTGGCCTGACCCAGAAGAGATGCAGGAACCTTCAGCTGGGAAAGGCAATATAAGTAAGTGGTTATGAATGGCCACTCTGGAGTCAAATCTGAATTTGGATCCTGGCTCTCTGTCCTAGTAACTGTCACAGTACCATCAGATTTTCAATGGCCATAACAATTGGGCCACCACACTGTATGACAAGGAGTAAATGAAAAAGTATTCATAATGTGCTCATCACAGGGTCTGATCCATGGTAAGTGCTCAGTAAATGTTTCCTTTTTATTGTTTTATTTATGACAAGAAACTAAGATCAGGAAAAGTTAAAGTCCAAGTCAACCAAATCAAGAGAATATTCAGTGAAATGGAAACAGCTCAAGCCTAAGAGTTAGATGAGAATTGAAACCTCAGCATTAAAGCTGTGAGACTGTGGGCAACTTGAGATGACCATGCCTCAGCTTCCTCAGCTGAAATGGGTGTGATACGATATCCCATCACGCATGGGAAAATACATCATACATTCAGTTTTGAAGGGTTCTTATAAAGAATATTATAAATAATAATGTAATTGAAGGTCCTTCCATAGTAAATCCTCAATAAATCACAGGAGAAATTTGCACAATGTCTTTAAAACTTTTCATTTTGCCTGGTACCCATGCTTAGAGGCTCTTTGAAGAGCTATGATTTTATGGGCCTCCCACCCAAAATTTACCATCCCATCCTCCCAGCACTACTATGGATCATGCTCCTGTGAGGGCCATTCCAGAGCTGACTGGCTCAATATGCAGATTTAATGAGCATGGTGACAATGTCAGTGCCATACCAAAATGCATTTAAAACTTAAACAGTGGCAGCCAGGAGTAGTTACATGCATGTAATCCCAGTTACTCAAGAGGCTGAGATAGGAGGGTCACAAGTCAAGTTCGATCTATAAAATACAGCAAATCGCTGTTTCAAAATAAAAAGAGAAAGGGGTTGAGGATGTAGTTCAGTGATACAGCATTTGTATAGTATCCCCAGCACTGCAAGGGGTGGGACATACTATATACTCCAGGAGTGCTTAACTCTAAAACCACTGGGACACTCAGTGCTCTCTGCTGACAGAATAAATTTAGAAAAGGGAAGAGGTAAAACAACTAAACATTCCTGGAGGGGAACTAGAAGAAGTAGGAAGAGAAATAGCACCTGTAATCATGCCAGTGCCAGCCTTCAATACTTCCTAAGCACAGGGCCACGTGCTGAGCACCACCACACATTTTCTCCTCTCATGGACCACAAAGCTGAGAGCAGTGAGGTGGTTTTCCCAGGGTCAAACGGTTAAGAACCAAAGATCTAGAATTTGACCCTAAGTGGTCTAACCTCATAATCTGTACTTTTAACTACTCCTTTAGCACAGAGAAAGGTAGTTTGCAGGATGTTATCGATGGAGACAATGTAACTAGATCGTCCAAGAGTGTAGGGCACACAACAATGACTTTCACAAATGAAGAAAACGAATTCACAATAAAACAACAAGAAAGGAACCCATCACTGGCCCATGCTCCACTGAGCATTTGGCATTCATTATGCACACATCATAGAGGACCCGCTTGGGAATTGGCATGGGGTTACTGCTATGCTTACTCTACTTTCACTGTCACAAAGCTGGGAGCTCCACGTGGCCACATTTTCAGTGCTGAGCACAGTGTTTGGTGAGAGCAGCCACTGAGAAAAGGTTTGTCAAAGGATGAACAAATGAGCAAACCAACCCATTAAACTAGTAAACAACTGATCCTTCCCATCTCTCTCCTTCCCATCCAACTTGTATGACTTGACAGAACCGCCAAGACAAAGTGAAAGGGAAAAACGTTAAGTTACTCTAACCCCGATCCACTATCCATACTGAGAACAGCCTCTTGATGGCTGGTCTCCTTCTGCCTATGTAAACAGTTTCCAAAAGAAAAGATTTCTATCAGCAAATGCTAATGTGTATGAAGGAAAAAACCTTGACCACAGTCACATCAGACATTAGTGAGGCCTTTGGTGGCATGTCTATTTAAAAGAACATTATTTTCTTCATAAGCATTGAATTTCATGCAATTTTTCTCCAGCTAAGTAATTCTTACAGCTTATCAAATCATGCACTATCACATCTCACTGCTGTGTAAATGAACCCTTGTATCAGAGAGAAACATCTATGCTTAAGGAATGTGGAAATCATACAGCTGCAAAGGCCGTCCTCCTCCTCTCACCCCAAAAGACAACATGCAGGACTTAACAACTTTTAAGGTGGGTGCAGGAGGGGCAGTAAAGAAAATGGATAATTTTCTGCAGGCTTAGTAGAAGGCACTGCTCCTCACTGCCAGAGGGTCCCATAGTCTGCAGAGGGGCAAGCATCAGTGTATCCAATGAAGAGACAGGATGGTGACCCTGACTGCCCCAGCAGAATAGCCCATTATGAATTAATAGCTTCAGTGAATCAAGCTCCACCTTCTGTGCAAGACAATGAGAGAGAAACTGGATCCAGAAGAAGTGGTTTAACAGCCTGGTTAGGTTACACTGAATTTTTCCAAGGAACCAGCTGGTTGCTATCTAGACATTTCCAAAGGCAATAACAACACTTAAAGAAAATATGTGCTAAAATAAAATGGACGTCATGAGCATAGACAGAAAAGTGCTTAGGGAGTAGTAAGGAAGAAGGGGAAAACAGAAAGGGAAAAATGAAAAAGTAAAAGAAAAACATTGGTTTGTTTTTATTTAACCAATACTAATATAGTACTTACTCTTTGAGAGGTATTGTTCTCAGCATTTTACAAACACGAACTTACTTAATTCTCATTACCAGATTTTTAGAAACAGGAAATCTAAGCAGGAAAAGAGCCAAAAATGACCTAACGACATCTGACCAACATAAGGCAGGGCCAGCACTTGAACACAGGCAGCCTGGCAGCTGCCCATGCACTTAACCACTCACTGGCGGAAAAAGCCTTATATCCTACTGTGATATCTGTGGATGTTAATGTCCCATAAGATAGCCCTTAAAATACTCAATATGTGGTTAATTAAGGAATTTTTGTAGCTCTGTAACAACCACTTTCTAAAACATTAGATTATCTTCCTGTGGATGAATATATAGCAGGGAAAAGAATGAAGGGTGTGGTTTTCCTTTAGCCAATAAAAGAAATAGTAGGCCATGGACTAATTGAAATCAAAGTAAGAACCACAATTTAGTCAGTATGCCCTAGAGTCCCCCATAAACTAGAATTACACTGTTGCCAGTGGCTAAGAAGACCAAGACGTTTAGGTGAGATATTACCAGAAACTAACTTTGAGTACAAATGTTACATTAACTATGAAGTTGATACAAATGGGCTACCAGGATAATTGGTTTGGAATGGATTTAAGAACCAGCAGCCACATGAATTCTGGCTCCTCCTGACCCTTGGGTCCTATTCCCCAATCTGGCTAATCCCACAAGCTCTTTTCTATGGTAAAGAATCTTGTCTCAGAGTCCCCTCTTATCCCTCCTTGCAGTTTAACTTCTCTTAGCTCTTGCTATCCATCCCAGTGATGGATATAGTTTGGTTTGTTTTCTCTTACAGGGCTACTCAGCCTCACATAAACTCACCATACAAGATTCTCAGCTTTAACCCATTACAAACTCCCTGCTCTGAAGAGCGTGAATCATGTCATGGGAAAATCAAGTCACATCACATCAGTACATTCCCTGAAGAATTTTCCTAAAAGTATATCATTCTCTAGACCAGAATAGCTCAGAGCAGGAATGGCCTGGGCAAAGCTCTTGATGGCACCCATCCTTTGATCATTCCATTCTTTTGTGAGCTTGATATCAAAGAAAACAACTCCAAGACAATACCAATTTTCTGAGTTCCTTTCTTTTTTAGCCCTGGGCTTTTCTTCCATTGATTCTACTGTGACCTTGTTTTTGAAAATCCTCTTCCCACCCTGAGTTCTTCCTGACTTTGTTCCTTGCCTGTGTGCCCTTTTGATTAGATTTTTCTTTGTGTCCTGTTGGTGTAATTCGTTTTCTACTCTCATCCTCCTTGGAACAGGAATGGTATTTTTCTGTGCTTCAAAATCACAGCAGAAACTGAAAAAAAAAATCATAGCGGAAAAAAAAATCCTTTGATACACATTGAACCATATGTCACAAAGTTGACTTCCAAGGCCTGCCACAAGTATAGAAAAATGCACATATAAAGATAAATATCAATTTGGGCTCTAGCTATCAGCTGCTGTCCGCTTTCTGGGAGCATTATATCATAAAGTCTATGTATGAAGCAAGGTTATTTTGTTATGAAGAAATAAGTACAGCTGTGGAAATTAGCAAAGATATAATGAAGGGAACACAGAGTTTCAGGAGACCCCACTTCCTTAGTTGGGACCACACTCTTCCTGTCAGGTAAGAAAGGAAAGTAGGATAGTCTCCACTGTGTTCTCTCTCAAAACCTTTGTCCATCCCCCACCCCCACAATCTGTTGTGCTGACTTGCCTGGAGAGAAGCAACAAAGTAAGCATAGACTCTGTTATCTCAGACACAAAGAAGCTAATGACAATGAATGCAAAGAGTGCTTTCGAGGGAAGCTAAAGCATAGGGAACCACAGAGTGAGTTAAGTAGTAATTCTTCTACTATTTCACAGATGCATGCCCCCCACCGCTAATCAAACTGTGAGTCTATAAAGCAGGACCATTTTGGCACCATTCAAAACAAAAGTGACTGCTTCCTGTGCTCACTTACCAAGTCATTTTAGGATCATGTTTTCACTAGACTCAGATTTACTGAAACATCTACACTATTTTCTGCTCGTTCCTTTTTACTGTGAGCCAGAAAAGGGACATAAGATATTATCTACTGGCTTGAGAGTTTCTCCTTGGATTGAAGATTCACTGAGCTTATACTTGCAGGCGAAGATCACAATCGTTGCTATAAATCCAGTAATGACACAATAACATTCATTTCCATCTAATACTAAAGTTAATACCATTACCAGGGTCTACGGGACCAAGTAAACCTTTGAAAGGATCTTTGCGGATTCTCTGCTGCTACTCTGAGTCCCTAGAAACTGGAGAGCTAAAAAATGCACTGCCATCTGCATTGAGAATTTTAGAATAGCTCTATTTACAATGTTCTTACGATGAAAAGGGAATGTTTTGTACTTCCCAGGAATCACTAAAAATGTACCCTTAATACTCAATGAGGCAAATGAGGTAAAAATGGGTACATTACACTCCAGGGTAAAGTTAGTCCCTTTCCACGAATCCCAAATATGCTTCTATACAGTTCACAGGTGTCCTGAGCAAAGCCAAAGAACAGGCCTGACAAAAGTAAGCGGTGCTTTCCTCTTGTCATAGGAGGTGAAAAAGCTAATGTATATAAATTTCTCAAATTTAAACTTTATTCCCATTCATCTTAAGTATTGTCCACAACCAGTCACTGACTAGAACACGGGGTCAACCAAGTAAATGGCCAATTAGCAACAACTATTTGCAGAAATTCGATGTTTTAGTTGCAGCAACTCAAGTCAATGTACTAGATCAAGGAAAAATGGAAGTTGGGTTTTTTTGTTTTGTATTGTTTGGCTTTTTGTTTTGTTTATGTAAATAGAAATGCCTGGTAGAACACGAGTAGAGTGGAGCTGCACTCCAGGAAAGGTCAGATACTACCTCAGCCTCTTTCTGTACATCTTCATTCTTTCTCTCTTTTTAACTGACTTTATCTTCTCAATTAGTCCACACAGTAGAAGAGAGTTGCTATGCTCTCCCCAGGTTACATGTTAACTGTCCACTATTTAGAAAGAAAACCTCGATGGGCCTGATGCAGCTCAAAGTTCCACCCCTAGTCAAGTAATAACACCCTGCAGGGATTAAGCCACAGGACACAAAATGACCACAAGCAGTCATTTTGTAACCTTGGCATTAGGTTGGTTATGACAGTTCCAGGAGATGGAAGTGGTGGTGAGAAGGGTGCATGATGTCCCAGAGGAAAGGTACTCAGAGGACACAATGTGTCAGTGCTCCAGCACCCCCACAGAAAGCACCATGGATCCAAACCAAACACCATTAAGATCTAATTTTTAAAAACGTACTGAGTTTATAAATTCTCTGGAAACACTAAGTGTTTTTCCTCTGACTGTAGGAAAAGGGAGGGAAACCTTCCTGCAATGTTTCATTTAATCCTCCTAGACAACATGATAAACTCTGTTTTGCAGATGAAACTATTGACGAAAGGTTAAGTAGCTGGCCCAAGGACACTCAGCTAGTAAGTGGCAGAGCAAAATTCAAACCCAAAATTCTGACTCCAAAATTCTATTCATGATCCACTCATTACTCAGTGCTGCTTCACCAATGAACTCTCCTCAGATCAGATGACCAGCCTGAACTGTAGTAAAAATTTACCCAAAAGCTAGTGTTTTCTGTGCCTAAGGTTTCTCCAGAAGCTCATTTTGCAAAGCACTACTTTAGCCAGTCCCTAGACGGGTCCGACCACAGCACAAAGCTTTCCGGCATACTGTCAGAAGCCCTGCTCACTCTCACCTAGTACTTACTCCAGCCAGCGTGGCTCTAACATGCAAGTCAATCCCCAGGTGAAATATTTCAGCCCTAGGTTGTATACTGTTTAAGTTCTATCGATGCCATTTTCCTGTTTGCGTTTTGTTTTTGTTTTTGTTTTGTTTTTACAGTTCGTTGCTCATCCTAACTGTCAGCAGCAATTGCTTACCATGTGGTATGAAAATCTCTCAGGCTTACGTCAACAGTCTATCGCTGTGAAATTCCTGGCTGTGTTTGGAGTCTCCATAGGCCTCCCTTTTCTCGCCATAGCCTATTGGATTGCTCCGTGTAGCAAGGTACAGACTGCTTCAGGTGCATGTCGTTTGCAGTTATTTCTTCTCTTCTTAGCATGGCCTAAAGCTCACTTTGTTCAAATCAGCAGTGTAAATTCTCCCACTATTTAAGGGTAACAGTTCTGTGCTGGGGATGTAGCTCAGTGTTACACCACTCACCTAGCATGTACAAGACCCTCAGTTTAACCCCAGCAACACTGAAAGCTAGCCAAAAACATGATAGTCCTGAGATACCTGGCAAAAGTAGACAACAATTTAAGATGGAAAATGTTAAGACCTGTCTTTTATTTTTTAAAAGAGAATGATAAAACAGGAATTTTCAATGTGAAGAATAATCTAAATGGATCAATAACAGAATAGAAAGAGCAATAAAGGCACTTTTTCTTTTTTAATTATGCAATGTGCTACGCACATCCTCCAAACCCGTAGTATAATGATTATAATCATGGTAATAGTAACAGCCAGTACTTATTTAGTCTTTTCTCTTTGCTAAATCCCTTTCATGGAACATCTCCTTTTACTTCTTCAGTTTCATTATAATGCACACTTCATGATGCTGGTTCAGAAATCAGAAATAGCTGGTAGGCTGAGAATCAAATATGGTTCACACTGGGGCACTGTAGACCCATTACAACATCTTCCTCATTTTCCTAACCTTTTTGATCAGACCCTGACCCATGCAGACAATCAGTTAGGTTATAAGAAGGGCAAAGACAAAAAAAGAAGGCTCAAAAGGTGCAAGATTGGGTTTTTATACAAGGGAGAGTGTCAAGCAACCACCTGTAAGAGGTGGAATGGAATTTCCAGGTACCAAACTGTTTCACTGGTTGTACTATCATCCTCACAGCCCACCCATTTGTGCCAATGCCACAGAAAGCACCATAACCTCATCTCCAGGCAAGCAGTAGTGCCTAGAAAGCCAAACCATGCAGAAATTTTGAAATATGCTTCATGGGCTTAAGACAGTCTTTTAAGGTTACAAAGCTACCTTGACCTAGTGATGTATTTTTAAAGGAATTAAGTTTAGGCAATTAACATTCAGTAGAAAAAGTATGCCAACAGGGAGATCAGTTCCATAGTAAATTTGATCTGCTAATGCATACTAATAAAAGTATCACTAGCAAGTTGACCCTCCTGTCAAGTCCAAGTATGGAGAATTCAGGTCAGATTGATGGACTGACACCTTCAAGGCAGCTGCTGAGGCCACCTGGCCAGGCAGCCAATGAAATACCTGCCTCAGAGTAGGTAAGGGTCATAGGCAGAGATTGGGCCTCAACCCCACCTTCCACAGGATAATATAAAAAATGAAAACCTGAAAGCTGAATATTTACAGTATTCAACTTTACATCTATTGAGAATTTTGTTTCTGAGGCCAACTCATGCAAATCAAAATTCTCAAAATAACTTATAAGTAAAGCAATATTTCCCTGTCCTTTATTATGAGCTGAAAAAGACCAGGCTTAGAGTTGAATTGGAGTTGGTCATTGGTTTTGGACACATTTTGATGGTGGAATCATCTAATCTATAATGGAGGACAGATTCTTGCCTTCACTCAGAGCCTGCATGGATAGGCATACTTTTCTCTACACTTTTTGAGCCTTAAAACTAATTCTATGCTTTCAGTAATTAAGACAACAGTAACAGTACAGAGAAAAAGGTGCTAATTCCCACTTTTTGTACAAAACTAAATGTGATAGGATCCAAGAAACTGGGACAAGCAAACATCAGATAACTCATTTGCCTCTGCCTGCCTAGTCACATGAGGAAAAATACAGAAAGAGACACTATGTCAGTTACTGACTAAATTTAGATTTTTGGTAGGTCTGAGACAAATCTTGGCAAATATGCACATTTGATCAGCCAAAAAGGGTATGTGACTCTGGCTAGGAAATTCTTAAGACCCTGTAAATCTCAGAAACTAAGTACCATCAGGGTCCAACCTATAGCAGTCTTTAACATCTAGAGGAAATTCTTGCAGGAAAGTTTGGCCCATAACTGGAGCTTTCTCTCTTCTGTACAGATACTTATCTGATTGACATTTGGTGCTCCTAAAACTTCCAGTAAGACTATAAAAATAATTACTCGAGATAAACATGATCCGATCATTAAGCCACTTGTCACTTCTGTGAGCTTTCTAGATTCCAAGCACAAGAGTGGGGCAGGGGGGCGGATACTGATAGCTGAGTGACAGGCCTCAGTCTGTAGCATGAGATGACTCTGGGTGGCACTGCTCATTACAAGGAAAGATTCCCTCATTAAAGAGCTTGTCGAACTTGCTCTGAGGCAGCCAAAGGATAGATAAAACAGTCAAGATATTTTTAGTCCTCCTTTTCACCATTTAGAAATAAATCTTTTCAAGTTTGGCAGTGATATTACTGGGAATTAGAGAGAGGTCACGTCTACTGTGTAACAAAACCACTCCCTTCTAAGACTCCTGATGCACAGAATACCATGTCCTCCCAGGAGGAAGGCACAGTGGAGAAGTCTATTAATAAGCTGGTATTTCACCACTCAATGGGTCACTGTCTTTGTATATATTTCTGTAATTTTATGAAAAATATAGTATCATTCTAGGGATTGCATGCTCTAATGACATTATTGCACCTCTATTTAAGAAATTAGACATCAAAATTCTTTTATAAATGCATTCATACAATGTCAATGCCAAATTTCATCAGCTGGCTAATATCCATTAGCATCCAGCAAATGTTGGAACTCCTTTTTCCAAACTAATGGTGCATTTGCTTCCTAATAGTTGCTGTCCTAATTTAGAGACTATTAAGAACACCAAAATTACCTTAGCCTGCCAAGACAAACTCATTATTTATTTCCTATTGAATTCCCAAGGCTATTAACTCTATTTTTAGATTCTTCTAAGTTTCTGAGAGTCCCTAAAAAGGGGAGTATGAAGATGATAAAGCTAAAGGTTGTTCAAAGAAGTTCCGCTAATATGTTGATTGAAGAGATAATCCAAGTTAGAAATGGGTACATATGATACTAAGTACAGTCAAGGAGCATGGGACAGGTTTAATACGATCAAGAAAAAAGAACACTGATTTTATTAACAAATCCTCATTGTTATCGTGAGCCACTGCTAGACCACTGGGAGACCAGTGTGCTCATAACCACATGGATGCATGTATTAGGTCTTTTCCTAGAATTCTTCATCTTTTCAATAAAAGTTCCAATGCCAAAGTGCCTTTAAAGCTAATAGGCTGCTTTTTCATCCTTTGCTATTCCACTGTGACTCATAATATAGATTGTGAGCAAAAAGAATAACGGTCATCCTTAAAAGATTCAAACAATGCCTCAATAGTAGGTAGACTAGGGCAGAAGTCAGCATCATGAAAATGTTGAGGAAGTACTCATGTTCTAATTATAAAGTGTGAAACAAGAAGATATTTCCTCCTTTACCTCTTAAATATCATTGTTTAATTATCCCTGAAATTATTTCCAAAAATCAGAGAAGGTGAACTGTAAATAACTTTATAGCCCAACCTGGGATTCTTGTAATATATAACCTACCAGTCCTTACTTGCCACACAGCTTTGGCTTGGAACAATCACAAAGCAGTAATTGTTCCCCTCTTCCAATATCCCAGACAAGAACACCTAGTGAGAAAGGCATGAGTGAGAATCTTGTGAAGATTTCTGCTTCACCTTACCCAAAGCTTAGGATCTGAAAGAATCCTCAATCCTCATGGTCCAGGAGTCAACCAGAAGAATAGAGTGATTCCAGAGGCCTCTGTTTCCCCCCACATTTGTTTCTACCAGAGAGCTTCAGTAGATCACAGCAAATCATGGCCAAGAAGGGAAAATCTGTCAGGAAACAGAGTGCTACAGCTCTTACTTTAATAATATTTCTGTCCCCAAGTTGACAGGATAGTCTAGCACCTGTCACCCAGACCTGAAGATACCAGGGTCTGGTCCCTTTCATTTTGAACCTTGTCATGGCCCTGAAACATTATTCCCCATCTCTCTGTGTAGTTTTTTTGTTGTTGGCTTGGTTTGGTTTGGTTTGGTTCAGTTTTTATGAGACAGGGTCTCACTATGTAGTGCAGGCTGGCCTTGAACTCACTTATGCAGCCCAGGTTGGCCTCAAACTCATGGCAGTCCTCCTGCCTCAGCCTCCAGAGTGCTGGGATTACAGGTTGCACCACCACACTTGGCACCATATAGTTTTTACCAGTTTTTAGCCAGTGTTCCTCCCCACTAACTTTGAAGGGAAGAACCAACTCTTGTACCCTGTTTTATCTCCATCACCTCTAGTGTCCAGCATCATGCTACACATGGGTGGTTCCCCAAATGAGGCTGTAGGTCTGCCTTTGTGAACCATTGCATCTAACCTTTTCGAGATTCAGTCAAGTTTCATTTAAGCTTCCCCTGAGTGCAATTCTGTGAACTCCTCACTGACATATGTTGGGCACTTCCTACTTGCTTTGTGGGTACTGTATTACATAATCACTGATTACATCAAACTTATGTGGGAGGTACTATTTTTATCTTCATGTTACAAAAGAAACCGAGACACTAATGCATTAAGTAACTTGACAAAAATCTGTGCAACTGTGATTTAAATCTAGGGCCTTTAGCTGCAGAGATCTTCAGAGATCATTAAACATACACACAGATACATATACTTGTGTACACCTGTCTAGGTACATCAACAGCATTACAACATTCAATGCTTATTGTACACATATTAGCTGCTGAACAACTGAGTTTGGAAGGGATTCAATTCTGATCTTTATTATTTGGCAGGACTTTTCTAGAAAGGAGACGTGAAAACTACCACAGAATAAAACCTACTCCTTTGTTTTCCTTCATTAGAAGCTCCACTTTGTAAATCTCATTATCACTGAGCAACTCTACAGAACACAAAATAAAGGGTAGTTTCACATTGTGACAATACCCTAACTAGAGACACCTAAATGAACATCCCATATCACAAAAAATAAGATTGCTAAGCTCTAGATAGACATTGTGAATAAGAATTTTGGGAGAACATATTCAGGAATCTACCGCTAATTTAATCAGGACATTTGATACAGTATCTGAGAACCAATGGACCTTAAAGAAGTGCACATTAGCTGGGTGTGGTGGCGCATGCCTGTAATTCCAGCATTCAGGAGGCTGAGGCAGGAGGATCGTTGTGAATTTGAGGCCAGTCTGGACTACAAAGTGAGCTCAAGGGCAGCTGAATGGCATAGTGAGCCACTGTCTCAAAGAGACAAATAAAAAAAAAAGTGCATGTTTCTTTTTGGAATATTTCCAAAGTTTTCCTCCATTCAGCTTTCCAAATGTAAAGTAAGCCCTTGCTTGAGACCATTAGCAACTGCCAGAAAGTTAGGGTGGTATTTGGTGAAGGAGACTCTCTAGGTTTAACACCAGAAATATGTGTTAGAAACATTGTCCCTGTGTTCCACTGCAACCATGGCCACTGACCTGCTTTGTCATGACGTGGGTATGCACAAGCCACCAGGTTCCCAGTAAGTGCTTACACTTGTGGTTAAGGGCAAGAGTTCAGGGGTATGGAGCAAAGTTATGTCAACTAGTAGAAGGTTGTCAACCCTTAAGGCTCTGTGAATACCATATGCTTGGAGCTAATCCAAAGGCACTAATCAATTGTTCTCACATTCATGTATTTCTTAGAATAAAAAGAATAGTACCCAGGAAGTTTGGGGTAAGCCAGAGACTCAGAGTCTATAAGGTTGAATCTCCTACTGTTTCCAGCTCATATGGTCCTAGTAATGACTAAGATGTGTTACTATGTTTTTGGATTCAAAGGTTCAGCATAGCGGACAGAGTGGACTACAGCCACCATCTCCCAAAGATCAATTTTAATCTAAAATTGTTACCTGAGGTAGCTTCAAAGACTCCACAGCTAAGGGCTGCTGGCACATATTGATTGACTTCTGACCTTTCTTTTAGCTCATCTGGAGACCCTGTCAGGGGTGGGGCGTGTTCTGCATGGGTAATCTACTTCAAAAACATTATCATTGTGATTAAAATAGGGAATTTCACACATGCGCACACACATACACACACACACATATGAAAAGAAAATAAATAAAAAGGCCACTAAAATGATTGTATCTCATCTGATCTTTAAGTTTTACTAGTTAAAAGGCTACAATAAAATGGAAAAAGTATCAATTCCTAATGTCATTTTTCTTCCTATTCCTAGGTCAAGTGAGAACTAACCTGGGGTAATCTTCCAAATTACAGGGCATTATCAGGGTTTTTTTCCCCTATTATGTTTTACAACAAACATAACCATTTCTATAGATTCATCTTCTGCCAGAATATAACAATATAAAAGAAGTAATAAGATGTCAACATCATTAGATAGAATGTTGAAAAATTACAACTAGCTGTTTGATATCATATAAATCATATATAATATGGCTTAATTGATTTTTACTGAATATATGTAAGATATTTTATTTGACCATACACTTAATCTCTGCTTTCTGAATTTATTATTTTGTAAATAATAAAGTTAAATGTTACAATATACAGAAATGTTATTTATAAGGTGTATGTGGCCCTATATATGTCAAATAAACATTCCCTTACATTTCTAAAGTTATTCTTAGTGTCATGTCACACTATCAACACAATCAGGGATTCCCATTGTCTAGACATGCAATGTGTGTTTTAAAAAAGAACAACCAGCTATTTTTTTGAATTTCATTTGATGGGTTTTAGCACATCAAAATCATAATTAATCATGTTACTCTATTAACTAGAATTAAAATAGATAACTGTACTGAAGTACATTAAAAGAGCATTATCAAATCATCTGATTTACGAATGTTATATTGAACATAGTCATAATTAGGGAAGTTTTACCTAGAAAAGCTCCTGTAATTGATTTTTTGTTGGATCAATACTGTATCTCCTGGGTGACATTTCACTCTAGGACTACTGAATGAGGCAGAATGTTAACATCAATTAATCAGTCACCGGTTATAATTGAATATCTGCCTTGGAGAAGCAGCCGAGTTTCAGAAAACATCTACTTCTTTGCTTTTGCCTTGTTAGTGTACCTGAATCAGGGGTAAGGAATGGTGCTTAGATGACAGTGATGACAGTAACCTAAAAGGGACTAAAGTGAGTTCATTAATAAGAGTTTGATAAAGACTCAATATGCAACCCCTAATTTAATCTCCAAAGATCTAAATGGCCTTTGGATGAGATGTCATGAAATAGAAAAGATGCAACTAACACTGGTTACCAACAAGGGCAACTTTTGGGCCATTTCAGGCTCACATAGAATAATTACATAAACTAACACTAGACCATAAAGAAAACTTTAAAACATTTACAAGTCTATGTTCTGTAAACATGCTACAACAAAATTAAAATTATTTAAATCAGGAAAAAAGCCTTATCTGTCTGGAAAGTAACCCTTGAGTTGAAAATTAATCAAAAGAGAAATTATAAAGTATGTACAAATGAAAGTCAATGAAATACTTCGTGTCAAGTTTGTAAGAATATAGATAAAGGTACTTGCAAGAATCTACAGCTTTACACAAATTTTAAAATAATGCAAGCGTAAAATCCAAGGGTAAAACAGCAACAGAATACACCCAAAGTGTATTTTTAAAAACATGAACTCTACTCAGATTACTTTTCCAATATTTGAAGGACATAAAATTATACCCACAGGGTTGTATCTGCATAATCATATGTAACATGATGGTATGTCAGCATGTTGCATTTCTTATCACTCCCTTCCACTAAAACTTCTAAATGAGGAAAAAACTAAAGTTTCTGATCAAGCAGTATCTCCCATGTAAGTGCAGGGAAAATGTTTGGTTTCTGCCCAAGGTGGAGGATTCTCTGATTAAACTTTGGTTTGATGAAATCAGTGTTTTAAAGATAGACCTGCACCAACCAAGAGCTTCCAGTATAACATGTCTTGTATCAATTTTGTTTCCAGCTAGGACGAACACTAAGGAGCCCTTTCATGAAGTTTGTAGCCCATGCAGTTTCTTTTACAATATTCTTGGGATTATTAGTTGTGAATGCATCTGATCGATTTGAAGGTGTTAAAACCCTGCCCAATGAAACCTTCACAGACTACCCAAAACAGATCTTCAGAGTGAAAACCACACAGTTCTCCTGGACAGAAATGCTCATCATGAAGTGGGTCTTAGGTAAGCAAGTCACTCTTTTACTTTACCCTCCCCTAATTCTAATAGGACATTATCAGGTGTTGGGTATATCTTAGTGGCATGGCACCTGCCTAGCATGCATGAGGTTCTGGGTGGTTTGATCTCCAGCACAAAAGAAGATTATTAAATTCTAACTTCTGCACTGTCCCTCTTTTCATAAGAGTACTCTTGACAGACAAAATGGAGTGTGACTACTTCACAAGGAAATCAAAGTAAACATCTGTATGTGCTGGTATATGAGATGCACAGACTTATAATGTAAATCCCCATTTTGAAAGGAAACATTTGGAGGGAAATTTGTTAAGTACTTTTTATTATGCACATATTAAGAGTGATTGTAAAGTGTGTTTTGCATGGGGAATATATTAGTTTGATCATTTAAACAGATTCCTGAAAGCCTTAGGAAATCAAGTTATGCTTCTAAAATAGAGTAAAAATTACACAGCCTAAGATATTTTTCTGTTATTGCATGTCTTAGTTACCTTCTGGTAACTGGGTCACCATAACTGATGTTTACAATAACATTCTAGCCTTGGCCCCCAAAAGATTCATGTGTATCTCTTTATGAAAAATGTATTTAATCCATCTCCAAAAGTCATCAAAGTTTTAACAGTTCTAGAACTGGTGAAAAGTCTAACTCAGAAGTCTCCTCTGAGACTCAAGGCAAATTCTTCAATGCGAGCCCCTGTAAAAAACGTTTTAAAAAGTAAAATGCTTCCAAAATATAATAGCACAGGGTAAACATTTCCATCTCTGAAGGAGAAATAGGGGGACATACAGGGATAGAAAGAAATGAGACCAAAACAAGGCCAAAATCAAGCAAGATAAACATTAAGTTCTGTAGTTCCATGTCTAGCACTCAAGATAAGTTGTGTCAAGACATAAGCTCCAAAGGGCTTGGATTACCCTGCCCCTGCAGCATTACTGGTTGTAGCCCTCATAGCTTGTCTCTTGGGTTGGTTCTGCTCAGTTCCAGTAGCTTTTCTCAGACATTCATGCTTTAGATTCTCCAACTTTCTGGAGTCTTCACTGCACTTTCAGCCTCACTCTCACAGCTTCACACACTACCCTAAGTAGAAGCCTCCCTAGCCCCACAACTGTTACATTTTGCTTGCCTGTAAAATATAGATGACACCAATGTTTGCCTCTAGTTCAAGCAGTATGCAGGACCCCTTGGAATATGGCTATAGAGGCCTCTGAAGCCCAAATGAATGAGAAATATAAAATTAAACCCAATGAACCAATTCCCTAGAAAGCCTTTCTGAAATAGGGCTCCTTAGGGCTCTCTTCTCATAGCAAAGACTTTGAGTTTATTCAAGATTTACCTTTTTTTTTTTTTTTTGAGTTTCAAGTTTTACCTTCTTTGGCTCTTAAATCACTGAAAGGTGAATTTTTGCTGATTCCTGAGATGTCCTCAAGGCATCATGCCTATTGCCCTGATGCAAAAGTACCTGGCTTTTTTTAATGCTAGTCTTTTCAGCAACCATACACTCCTTTCTCTACTTTGCAGACATTTACTTTCTGATAAAACTGCAAACTTTTTAAAACCTTTAACTCACAATTTGCTCTTGATTCTCACTATAGATCTTGCTAAAAACACCAAGCAGCAATATCTATCTCACAACCTATAAACACTGGGCTGCCTTAAAATTTCCTTTACCAGATTCATTAGCCCACAACACTTAACCTCAGTCTCCCTCAAAGTCTCAGGACTTGAGGAAAATGTAGACAAGTTTTCTGCCACAGCATAACATACAAAGTCTCTAGCCCAACTGCCAATGGAATCCTTATTTCTAATCACCTGAGCATGACCAGTATTGTCTGTGTTTTTATCAGTATTGTGGTCATCTTAGCTCTGACCAGAATCTCCCATTAAGCTCAGTTTATAGCATTCTAGGGCTATAACCAGTATCTCGAACTTTCCAAAGTCCTCATGCAAATCATTTCCAAAGTCTGCTGAACCACCTGAGCATGACCAGTATTGTCTGTGTTTTTATCAGTATTATGGTCATCTTAGCTCTGACCAGAATCTCCCATTAAGCTCAGTTTATAGCATTCTAGGGCTATAACCAGTATCTCGAACTTTCCAAAGTCCTCATGCAAATCATTTCCAAAGTCTGCTGAACCACATGGTCAGGTATGTTACCATGACCCCACTCAGTACCAAAATCTGTCTTAGCCATTTTCTCAAGACTAAGACTCAACAACCAATATCCACAACTGAAAGGAGGAGAGGTTTATTTTGGCTCAAAGTATCAGTTCAAAGTTGGCTGACTCAAACTTTGAGACATAGTAGAAGGGCCAGACAGAGAAAAGCTGCTCACATCCTAGCAGCCAAGAATCAGACAGACAGGGAAAGAGGAAGAATCATGGACAGGCATATATCTTTCCTGTTCATACCCTCATTGATCCACCTCTACCTAGGCCCCACATTCTAACAGCAAGTCAGCTATAATGCCCCATGATCCATTCACTTTCTAAAAGCCCTGCCTCTGAGAATACAAGAGTTTGAGGGAACATTCTTGGTCTAGATCATAACACTGCAGTTATATAGTATAAGTTTGATGATAAAAATAAATCTAACATTGAGGGAGTAACATTATCTCACTATTGGTGTAAATAAGTGTACTTAAAGAATGAGCAGTTCCTCTTTATGGTGCCATGGTGTGCTGCCAAAGTCTACTATTATAATTGCCAAAAAAATTGTACCTAATTTCCCCACTGATTGGTTAAAAAGGCTCTTTCTTACACAACTCATAAAAACTATGTCTAACAAGAATATGCAAAATAAAATAAAACTGGCCATGGCTAAAATTGAACACACAAAAAAGTTACAGGTTTATTTTCTAACGCTAAAAACTGTGAAGTTGAGTGGTAAAAAAAAATAAGTCTTGGTAGAAAAATGAATTGCCAAAGCTATAGTAAGTAATACTGCATATAAGCAAAATCTCAATAAACAATTTTTGATAAATTGCTACATTTGCATTTAAAAGTTTTGAGTTTGATGGAGACATTTTAAGCAAAACAAAAGATAAACAAGACTGAAAAAATTTACACAGTATAAATATCTGGTTGACTAATTAAATTGGAGCAATAATATTCATCCAAGACTTCGCTTTCTTGACAAAATTCAATATTGGTATAATTTCATGATGCTTACAAACATAAATATTCATTCAGAAAGCATTCAGCATCAAAATGTCTATGCCATCAAATGACCTAATCACAAAAACAATGAACACTTTAAATGATAACACAATACATGGTCTATGATTTCTGATATATAGCCGAATAGAGCTAAAAAAGTTGAACTGAGCCGGGCGTGGTGGCGCACGCCTTTAATCCCAGCACTCGGGAGGCTGAGGTAGGAGGAGCATTGTGAGTTCGAGGCCGGCTTGGGCTACAACACTAGCGCAAGGCCGGCCTGAGCTACACAGTGCGACCCTGCCTCAAAAAAAAACCAGGGCCGGGGATTTGGATCAGCGGCTTACGCGTCTGTCAGGCAGGCGCGAGGTTGTGAGCTCGATCCCTGGTGCCACAAAAAAAAAAAAAAAAAAAAAGTTGAACTACTATAAAGTATCCTATGAAGTTCTAGCTGAGAACTGGGAAAATGATCCCTAAGCTGGAGCTCTTAACAGTCAAAAGAGAATGGTTTGATACAAATGCAGAGTCAGGATAGCACACCAGCCTTCCCAGGAACTTTTAATAAGAGAGCAAACCTGTAACTAAAGGTCATTTAGTGAAGTCACTGGCACTACAGTTGAGAAGAGACACTGACATTTGTTACAAATCAGTTCAGTGACATAAGTTTCACTGTTCAGAATCTATCCCAATTCTCATTAGAATATTGCCCGTAATTTAAGTTAACTACTTCAACATTAAGCACTTTTAAAACAATCACACGCTGAGTTTATGGATAAAATTTAGTGTCAAAAAGTCTGAAAAATGTCAGAGCAGTGAGTACCAACAACTCAGCTTCTCCAGGACAGTGTCTAGAGTCTATAAAATGATAACTTGGAGGAGAAGTAAGTGAGTGGAGGTTATTCAGGTACCATGAGAGAACTGACACAGAAGCAGAAAGCAGGATTACGGGATACAAAAGAAATAGAACACATCGCGAAGGAGAGACCTCACTGTGCTGTTAACAGTGGTTGGCTAGCTCCCAGCTGGGAGGCAAAGTCAAACTAACAAATTTTTTGTTCACCAAGAACCAGACAAGTGCACTGAAAATGAAAAAATCACTTACACTTGGAAATAGCAAGGAAAACATGGAACACTGCTTCCAGAGCAGCCTTTCACAATCAAGAGTTGGTGAGTGACCTAGGCACAAGTGCCTGCAGCTACAACCGTGGAGCAAGAGCTCACAGGGATACCATTGTAAGGAAGGGCTGAGTGTCTGAATCTGTTGACCCAGAATAGTCCCTTGGCTGCTTCACACTACGTTCTCAAAGTTGATGAGGGGAAGACAGTCACAGGAGATGGCTGGCAATTGCAGAACAGAATGGAATGAGTTCCACTAGAGGAAGGGGCTGACAAACACACACCAGGTTCCTGTAGTCATAGGCCAGGTCAGCCTGAGTTACACAGGATTAGAAAATCACACTGGCACTGTTTTCTCACTGTAAGCAGATCTCTACACAGGTCTGGGGCAAAGTGCCACCTTAGCCTTCTTGTGTGAACAGAGACATATCCTGGCTTGAGCTCTGCTATTAACCCTAAGTCGAAGGAAAAAACCATGCATCCAAAACAATATGAAACTTTCTCCTATTATCCTTTATTTGATTGCACCATTTTTTCTTTGCTGTTTTCATCCACCTGTACATTTTCCCCCATGCTTTTATTCCATTATCTTACCCTTTTTTTTTATAAGCATGTCTGTATGTGTACTTCCCTTCCTCTTGCCTTTTTTCTTCCAGTATAGTTTATAGAGGGTAAGGAAATTCTCTCTTCTCCCTTTATATCCCTCCTGCTTTTATCCCTATCTGTCCACCTGACTTCTTTCTCCTGTGTCTTATTCATTCTCAATTTTTCTTTTCTTTCCTCTCCTTTTTATTTGTCTCCTTTAGCTTTTTTAATATTTGTATCACTCATAGAATCTTTTCCAAATTTCATTTCTCATTACAAATTTTATACCCAGTTTCCCCTGTTATCTTATTCTAAATATATAACATACCCTTACCATCATTAGGATCCTTTGACCCCCTCCTATTTCCTTCATCCCATATCAGAGAGCAAAGGACTTTAAAAACTTTTTTCTTTTTTCTACTCTCCCCCCACCCTGCCGCATTACCCAGCCCGACCCCCTGAGCTTTAGATAACTGATTCCATAAAATTATCATTGAATGCTGTTTTTCACCATTAAAGGAGACACAGCCATTCTATTTAGTGCACATTAACTGTGGGTCAAGACTTGGGTTGTTGAGATGCTTACACTATAACCATGGATTTCTTCTCTAGGTTAAAGGAAGACCCAAAACAGAATTTCATGGCATATCATTTCTCCACTAGCCCTAGTAGATACCACTGTAATTCACTAGCTTATTACTACTGCAGCTGATTTGATTGCATAGGAATAATCCTGACTCAGTTAACAATTTTGTGTCAGTGAACCTATCTGCTAAATCCACCACCACACCCAGGGAGAAGAACAGGAAGAGTTTCTAACCCAAGAACTCAAACTGGATCAGATTCTACAAGAATGCCTGCGACCTGGCAGAAAGCAGTCCGAAGTCTACGTTAGATTCAGTATTATGGTAGAGGGATCAGAGTGTGAACACTCAGACTCTCTGGCAAAGAAATTACTTGGGAATCACACACGCATATCTCCTTAGAATATTTAATCTGTGTTCCCATCAGATATCATATAGGTTTTAAGTTTTTGTATGTTTTTTGATTTATTTAATAATGTGGGGTTATGTTATGTTCTTTTATGGTTTCCTGTGTTTATTTGGTTGTTACTTTTGCATATTTGTTCTTTCATTGGCTGTGATTTAATAAGTTCTCTCCCTATTAATAGGTCTAGATTCCCTCATCTCAGCTCCCTGCCTACTTTCTTCACCTCAAATCCCTGAGACAATATTAACATATTTCTTTATTCTTTTTTTCCAAATACATAAACTCCTCCCAAGTTTTTAAATTCCCCATATTTAGGTTCCTCATATTTACTCCTATTTTCTCCAGTATTATTTCTCAACCTTCACCATCTTAAGTCCTTGGATCTTCCAGATCTTACCTAGCTTTACTGTCCTCCCTGTCAGCAACTTCTGACAACTACATACCTTTCTTCAGTCACAAAGTAAATCCCCTTTCTCCCATATCTCATCTTGCCCCCATAAAATATCCTCCAAATACTCTCAGTACTGATACTTCCACTCAAATAAAAGCACTTCAGTAAAATCAGACCCCAAATCAACCTTTTCTTCTCGTCTATCCCTATTCCTCCTTCAAATTGCCCCCTTAGTACTTAACACTCATGCAACTACCCATCCTACCTCAACTATCTCACTGCAGAACAACCACAAATAATAAATGGCCACAGTTCAAACAAAGGGGGGAAGTATAACTACAAAGACTGTCATATAGAAGAGTTGTAAGATTGAATCTGCGCAAGTTGTTATAACTTGAAGTAACTCAACAAAACACAGGGACAGAGTCAAAATCACTTAAAGTAAATAACAGAAGGAGTAGATACTAGCACCAGACATAAAAAGCTGAAAATTATTCATAGGGAGGCAACATCCTACTAAGATTTCCATATAAGCCATAAACTCTCCTCATTTCTCCAGTCCCCAACCTGTAGTAACTCCCCAAAAAAGAAGGAGAAAAGGAGGGGGCCATACATAATTATATATATATATATATATATATATATATATATACACACACACACACATATATAACATACACAATATATTATATGTATACACATATATATGAATGGGGAAGCAAAGAAATAGAAGATCTCCAAACTGCCCAACTGCCCTAAAACAGCAAGAGGTCACAAAGGGAGAAGAAAATAAATACCAGATAACAGAAATCTATAAAAAAGTTCATGGAACAGATAAAGAAAATAGGTGAAATCAAAGAAAAAAATGAACTAAAAGTTCACAGCAATTTCACTCAATATGCCCACAGTGAATTGCAGAGAAATAGGTAAAAATCTGGTCAAGCTAACCAAAAGAGTTCAAAGTTTGAATGACAGATTTAACAAGGATATGAAATCCTCGAAAAGATTTTAGAGAGAAATACCTGAAACTATACAGAATTTCAACATTGTGGAAATGACCAATGTGAAGACAAAGTGTCTGATACTTAGGACAAAAATAGTGAATTACGATAAAGGGTTCAAAGAAGGAAAAAAAAAAAAACAAGAGAAGACTATCCCATAGCTACTAGATAACAAGATGACAAATCTAAGGCTAATAAGAGTTAGAGAGAAACTAGGAAAGATTCACTCACTTGCTCACAGAAATCATGGAAGAAAATTTTCCAACTGTAAGAAAACAGTTTAAAAGAAAAATAAGCAATGCTTATTAAACACCCAGTAATTATGATGAAAAAAAGCTCACCAAAATACAACCTTATTAAATTACCAGATATCCAGAAAAAAAAAAAATTAAAAGAAGCCAGGGAAAAACAAAACATCACATATAGAGGCAAACCAACTAGAATCACGCAGACTTGTCAACACGAATCCTAAAGGCCAGAAAAGCTTACACAAAATATTTCAAGTCCTAAAAGCAAATAACTTCCAACTCAGATTAACTTAGCCAGCAAAGCTATCCTTCAAAACAGATGGAGAAATAAGGTAATTCCATGAAAAAGACCAGCTCAGAAGACATATAAGTGCTAAACCAGCTCTCGAGAAAATACTTAAGAATATTCTCAACAGAAAAAAATGAATTGCACACAGCTAAAAAACATATGGGTAACTTGTGAGATCAATGGATAAACAGCAACAAAAAATATCAGCAAAAGACAAAGGATACACCAAAAGATAAAGAAAGCAAAGCTATTAAATAACCAGTGTATCTAAGTAATATCTCTCAATGTTAGTATCTTCAACTCCCCAGTTAAAAGACACAGACTGGCAAACTGGATCAAAAGCAGAATCCAACAATCTGCTGCATTCAAGAAACTGATATAATCCAAAAAAATAGTCATAGGCTAAAAATTAAAGGATGGAAAACAACTTTGCAGGCTGGGAGTATAGCTCAGTAGCACAGTACCTGCCTGGCAAGCACGAAATCATGAGTTCTATTCTTAGTACCAAAAAAAAAGAAAACAACATTTCATGCACCAGAACCCCAAAAGAGAAGAAGGGAAGGCAATTCTAATATCTGAGATGGTCAACTTGAAGTTAAAACCGATTAGAAGAGGCAGAGAAGCTCACTACCTACTAGTGAAGGGAACAACCCAACAAGAGATAACATTAATAAACATGTATGAACCAAACACTAGAGCATCTATCTTCATAAAATAAAAACTTCTGAAATTAAAAGATCAAGTAAATGCAAACACAATCATAGTAGGAGACTTTAACACCCTACTTTTGCAAAGAGATCAACTAAATAAAAAAAAACAAGAAATTTCAGAACTGAACCATACTTTGAACATATGGACCTAATGGATAGAGTATACTACCCCTCTAACAACAGAGTATATATTCTTTTCAGCAGTACATGGTACTTTTTTCAAAATAGATCACATACTAGTCCACAAAGCCTGCTTACATAAATATAGAAGAATAGAAATCATTTCATGCCTACATTCTATCAGTGTGCAACGAAAATAGAAATCAATGACAGAAGAAATTTCAGAAAAGGCAAACACTCTTGAAAAATTAACATCTTACTCCTCAACAAGTAATGGGTCACAGAAAAAAATCAAAGAAGAAATTTTAAAATTTCTGCAAGCCAGGATCAATGACTATACAACTCAACAAAACCTCTGGGACATTATGAAAGCAATTCTAAGAGGAAGACATCACAATTAACACTTACATTAGGTAAACAGCAAGCTGAAATAAATAACCTTATGAGAAATCTTAAGATACTTGAGAAACAACAACAAACAAGCTTCAAGCCATAATTACAGGGGTAAATTGTAAAGATGAGAGCTAAAATCAACGAAATAAAGGCTAAAAAAAAAACAGTAAAACAAAATCAATGAATCAAAGAGCTGGTTCTTTGAAAGAATAAATAAAGTAGATAAGACACCAACCAGAATGACAAAACGAAAGACTCATGTAAATGTAGTTAGAACTGAAAAAGGCGAAATCACAACAGTCACTATGGAAATCCAGAAGATAGTAACTACTTTGAAAAATTACTTACCAGCAAATTAGCAAATTTTGAAGAAATGGACAGATTGCTAGACACACACATATGACCAAAACTAACCCAGGAAGACACAAAGATACTTAATCCAATCACCGTCACAGCAATGAAGTTTACTCAGTAATAATCTACCAAGTAAAAAAAAAGCCCAGGATCTGATGGATTTACAGCTGAATTCTACAGAAACTTTAAGGATATTATATCACCTATACTCCTCAAGCTGTTCAAAGAAATTGAAAGGGATGAAGTGCTCCCAAATTCATTTATGGAAGCCACTATCACCCTGATCTCAAAATTAGATAAAGATACAATTAAAGAAGAGAATTCTAGGCCAGTGTCCTTAATGAACATAGTTATAAAAATCCTCAGTAACATATTAGCAAATAGAATGCAGCACATTATGAAAAAGATCATATATCAACACCCACTTCTCAGACGAAGAAATACAAATGGCAAATAAATACATAAAGAAATGTTTGACATCACTGGTCATTCGAGAAATGCAAATTAAAACAACACTGAGATTCCATTCACTCCATAATGAATGGCTGCCATCAAGAAATCAACCGATAACAAATGTTGGCAGGGCTGTAGGGGAAAAGAAACACTTCTCCACTGTTGGTGGGAGTGTAGACTGGTGCAGCCACTGTGGAAATCAGTGTGATGATTCCTCAAAAACCTAGGATTGGAAGTCTCATTCAATCCAGCTATTCCCTTCTGGGTATTTTCCCAGAAAAACTGAAAATATCATGCCACAGCAATATATGTACATCCATGTTTATAGCAGCACAATTTGTAATGGCTGAATCTTGGAAATAACCCAAATGCCCATGAACCACAGAATGGATAAAAAAGATGTGGTATTTTTATACAAAGGAATATTACTCAGCTATACAAAAGGATAATCTTGAGGCTTTTATAGGTAAATGGAGGCAACTTGAGACTATACTCATAAGTGAAATAAATCAAACTCACATTTATAAATACCATATTGTCTCCCTAGTGTAAAAAAAAATAAAAACCTGAAAGAGCAATAAGATCCAAAATGTACAATAGATATTGTAAAAATGAAAGGAAAAGAATGTACTCAAAAGTAAAGAAAAACTTGGAGGGGGAAAGGAAAAAAGGAAGAAAGGGAAAGATTACATGTATGTAGTTATACACCTATAACTGTATGTATGTATATGTATGCAATAGATTACTACTAATCTCTGTTAGTTTATCAAAAAGAACAAATTGTGCTATCACTGATCATTTTTATGCCTAGATCTTGTAATGTGAACTACTTCTAAGATAACAATGTGTAATATATTAACTAGCATTAATTTCTTACTGTTTTCTTGTGAAATTCTGTATTATTTCTATCCTTTTTTTCTTTGATTTTTTAATAAAAAAATCAAACACACACAAAGAAGACCATACATATATCATCATCAAGTAGGTTTCATCACAGAGATGCAAGGATGGTGTGACATACGTAATTTAATAAATGTAAAACATCACATAAAGAGGACCAAGGTCAAAAGCCACATGATCATATCAATAGATGCAGAAAAGTCTTTTGGGGGCTGAGCGCGCGGTGGAGGTGCAGTTGGAGATGTGGAAAGCACTGCATGAAACCAACGCGACATCGGGAGCTTCACACCGATAGCGCTGGCTGTGCGCTGGACACTGGGGTTGGCATGCAGCTCCCTCCTGCTCGGCTTCCTCCTCGCATGGCAATGAAGAAGGCATTTTTTCAATGAGTTGAAAGCTGAGAACATCAAGGAATTCCTATAATTTTCAACACATTGTTACTTGAACCACCTCCTCCAGGGCATGAAAATGTCTCATTGTACCACCTTTAAGTGCCTTCTCTCCACAAGGAGTGCCAGAGAGGGATCTAGTGTATGTTAACTGTGCACGAATTGAAGACTTCTTTAAACTGGAGCAGGACATGAAGATTAATTACTCTGGGAAGACTGTGATTGCCAGATACGGGAAAATTTTCAGAGGAAATAAGGTTTAAAACATTTAGCTGGCAGGGGGCCAAGCAGTTATTCTATACACAGATCCTGCTGATTACTTTGCTCCTGGGGTGGCGTTCTATCTAGGTGGATGGAATCTTCTTGGAGGTGGTGTCCAGTGTGGAAATGTCTTAAATCTTAATGGTTCAGGAGACCCTCTCACACCAGGTTACCCAGCAAATGAATGCTTATAGGCATGGAATTACACAGGCTGTCGGCCTTCCAAATATTCCTGTTCATCCAATTGGTTACTGTGATGCACAAAGACTGCTAGAACACATGGATGGCTCAGCACCACCAGATAGCAGCTGGAAAGGAAGTGTCAAAGTACCCTACAATGTGGGACCTAGCTTTACTGGAAACTTTTCCACACCAAAGTCAGGATGTACACCCATTCCAACAGTAAAGTAACCAGAATTTACAATGTGATTGGTACCCTCAGAGGAGCAGTGGAACCAGATCAATATGTCATCCTTGGGGATCACCAAGACTTATGAGTGTTTGGTGGCATTTACCCTCAGAGTGGAGCAACTGTGGTTCACAAACTCGTGAGAAGCTTTGAAACACTGAAAAAGGAAGGATGGAGGCCTAGAAGAACAATTTTGTTTGCAAGCTGAGATGCAGAAGAATATGGTCTTCTTGGTTCTACTAAGTGGACAGACGAAAATTCCAGGCTCCTTCAGGAGTGTGGTGTGGCCTATATTAATGCTAATTCTGCTATAAAATGAAACTATACTCTAAGGGTTAATTGTACACCACTGATGTACAGCTTAGTATACAATCTAACAAAAGAGCTGCAAAGCCCCGATGAAGGCATTGAAGGCAAATCTCTTTATGAGAGCTGGAGTGAAAAATGTCCTTCCCACGAATTCAGTGGCATACCCAGGATTAGCAAGTTGGGGTCTGGTAATGATTTTGAAATGTTTTTCCAAAGACTTGGAATTGCTTCAGGCAGAGCACGCTATACTAAAAATTGTGAAACAAACAAATTCAGCAACTGCCCACTATTTCACAGTGTCTATGAAACTTACAAGTTGGTGGAAAAATTTTATGATCCAGCATTTAAATATCACCTCACTGTAGCACAAGTTCGAGGAGGAATGGTGTTTGAACTGGCCAGTTCTATAGTGCTCCCTTTCAATTGTCAAGATGATGCTGTAGTTTTAAAAAAATATGCTGACAAAATCTACAATATTTCAATGAAATATCCACAGGAAATGAAAACATACAGTATATCATTTGATTCACTGTTTTCTGCAGTAAACAATTTTACAGAAATAGCTTCTAAATTCAGCAAGTGACTTCAAAGCTTAGAATAAAGCAACCCAGTATTATTGAGAATTATGAAATACCAACTGATATTTCTGGAATGAGCATTCATTGATCCTTTAGGGCTACCAGACAGGCCTTTCTATAGGAACATCATCTATGCTCCAAGCAGCCTCAACCAGTTATGTAGGGGAATCATTCCCAGGAATTTACGACGCTCTATTTGATATTATAAAGCAAAGCAGATCCTTCCAAGGCCTGGGCAGAAGTGAACAGACGGATTTCTACTACAGCCTTCACAGTGCAGG
The DNA here is from genome assembly GCA_004363535.1 of Dasyprocta punctata. Taxonomy (NCBI): domain Eukaryota; kingdom Metazoa; phylum Chordata; class Mammalia; order Rodentia; family Dasyproctidae; genus Dasyprocta; species Dasyprocta punctata. The sequence continues at coordinate 190,964 of RJWM01000437.1, forward strand.
CTGCAGCAGGGACATTGAGAGAAGTAGCCTAGGAAGGTACTGAAAAGAGGTCCTGCTGAACTGCTGTGATACACTGAAAAATAAAAGCGTGAAATTATAGGTATATAAAAAAAAAGAAGCCTTTTGGCAAAATCTAATACCTTTTCATAATTAAAAGCCCTGAAGAAAACAGGTATAGAAGGACCATAACTGAATATGATAAAAGCTATTTATGACAAACAAATAGCTAACATCATACTAAATGGGGAAAAACTAAAAGCATTCCCTCTAAAATCAGGAACAAGACAAGGATGCCCGCTATCACCTCTCCTATTTAACATAATACTTGAAACATTAGCCAGATTAGGCAAGAGAAAGAAATAAAAATGATAGATATAGGAAAGAAGAACTCAAATTACCGTTAGCTGCAGGATGACATGCTATTCTAGATAGAAAACCTAAAGAACTCCAAAAAATCTTAGAATTAATAAAAAAAAAAAACTTCAGCGAATTGGCAGCAAAAATCATTAGCATTTGTGTACAGCAACAATGAATGGGAAAAGGAAATTATGAAAACAATATCATTCACAGTAGCTTCAAGAATAATGAAATATCTAGAAATTAACCTAACCAAGGAAATGGAAGACTTCTACAAAGAATATTACAGTATTCTCAAGGAGGATATTGAAAAGGACTTCAGAAAATGGAAAGATGCTCTTGGATAAGCAGAATCAATATTGTTGAAATGGCCATACTCCCAAAACTATTACACAGATTCAGTGCATTCCCAATAAAAATACCAATAGCAATACTTTACAGATCTAGAGAAAACAATCCTAAAATTCAAATGAAACCAGAAAAGACCCAGAGTAACAAAAGCAATTTTGGGCAATAACAGCAAAGCAAGTGGCATAGCAATACCTGAGTTCAATCTATACTACAAAGCAATAGTGAAAAAACAGCAGGTGTTGAAACAAAGAACAGACATGTGGATTAGTGGAACAGAACTGAGGATACAGAAACCTCCTCAGATACACTCAACTATGTGATCTTTGACAAAAGGACCAAAAGCATATGTTGGAGGAAAGACGGCCTATTCAGAAAGTGGTGTTAGGAAAACTGGTTATCTATTTGTAGAAGAATGAAAGTGTGGATACTATATATTAAATTAAAATCAAAATGGATCAAAGATCTAAACATTACACCTTCTGAAAGAAAAAATAGGTAAAACAATTGAAGACACAGGTGTAGGAAAGGATTTTCTAAACAGAACCTCAATTGCATAAGAAACAGCAGCAAGAATCAACAAATGGGATTATACCAAAATAAAAAGCTTCTATAAGCAAAAAAATCAATCAGTGGAGTGAACAGACAACCTAAAGAATGAAAAAAAAATATTTTTGCCAGACACACCTCAGACAGAGGTCTAATTTCTAGTATATACAAAGAATTTTTTAAAAAATTAAGCCACCTAAAATTAAAGAACCAATAAAGAAAGGGGCAAGAGGAAAATGCAGCTCCGAACTTCTAGGAAGATGGTGGAGCAATTAAACAGCAGCAAATCATGCTCTCAGCTGATTCAGAATCCAGACAGTGAAATATAACAACTTGGGGAAGAAAAGAAGAGGAGAGGTGGATCCCTAGGACTCAGGAAGAATCCGAAGGGAGAACTGCAGCCCACAGGAAAAAGTGAAGATACAGACCTCAGTGCAGAAAAAGAAGATATCAAACTACACTCGATTCCTGACTCCTGGCTCTCAGCATGAGAAAGGAGGCTCAAGTCCACAGAGATACAATGAAGGCAGGTGACTCCAGGGGCCTCCACAGAGAAATGCAGCAGTGGAACAGAGCAGTGCATGTTGTGAACTGCAACAGCTTGTGGATGACTCCAGCCCAAGCATCCCCTGAAGAGAGTGCATGGCCAGAGGCCATGCCATGTTAGAGAAGGGTCCACTGAACTCTGGACTCAGAGCAGCCATGGGCTGGCTTCGTACCGGGGTTCTAAAGAGACTGAGTGAGGCATAATAGTGGGAGACATCTAGGTTCAAGGAACTGACACTAGGTTAGGAAGAGACATTCAGAGTATTATATAATTAAGAATTCAGGACCTAATCAAACATCCAGAGGCCAAGATCAGCCTGAACTTCTGTGGAATTGAGAGCACCAGAATCAGCACCCTGCCCTATTCCTACTGCAGACTTACTGAGGATTATCCAGCACCCTACCCTAATCCTACTGCAGGTTTGCTGGGGTCATCCAGCACAGATCTGGCCTTTGTCTGCCACCTTTGTTCATCAGTTACAGTGGAGACATGCTCTGAATTGGACATTATAAAAAACTATAGACCCCAGAAGATAACCACAGGCTTGAAATTACAGGGAAATCTCTTTTATTCTTTTTATTTCCTTTTGCTTTTGTTTTTCTTTTTCCTTATTTTTGTTTTTTTTTTTTATCAGTGGAAACATTATTTTTAGGGCTTTTGTTTGTTTCTTTCTTTAGTTCCTTTCGTTTTTCTTGTCTTTCTATCACTTCTGTCTTCTTCAACAGTGTCCCAAAGCTTAGGTAATCTATTTGTTCTTCAACCTTGCTTCTAATTTCTCTTTCTTCTTTTATCTACTTTTTCCTCTTATATCCCTTTTAAATTTTCTCACCTGAAGGTAGAATTGCTCTATTAAAGGGATATTTAGTATATATAATTTTCTGATGTGTTTTAGATTTTGTTATATACTGTAAGTCTTGTACCTAAAGATAAAGGTGGCAAATTAACAGTTATAACAGTTCATTTTCTAGACTGTACTTGATATTATTGTTATTACTGGTCTTACTAACTTAGCCAAGGCAACATAGTTATGATCAGTTGTTCTTGTTCATATGCCAATACTGAGATTGTCTGGGAGTAATAATACCATAGTCTAGTACCAAAGAACTGGGTGTTAGGTCAAATAGGCAGCAACCTCTTATGCCTAAGATATTAAAGAAGCAGGATCTTGGGGCAGACTCAAAAGCCAAAAGCCAACTACACTTAAAAGACATCTCTGAAAAGATTTAAGTCATTTCTTAAGGAGCTCTTGCAAATAAGCAATTTATAAGCATCAACACAGAAAACAAATTTTTAAAAACTGATAATGAAAAGACACAAAGGCAAGTTGCAACCCCAGATCTCCAGCTCACACAAGGCAAATCCAGGGGGCAATGAGGTAGAAGAAACCAAAAGCCACCCAGCTGAGCCTTCTAATATGGTAGCAGCAGAAGTAACAAAGCAGATGAATGAAGATCTTGAAAAAAACAAATGAGAAACAATTTCACAGCTAACTAAAAAGATGATGACCATAATAAAGGATGTGGTTAGTGAATCTAGAGTAGATAAAATTTTAAAAATACAGCAGCTTAGAAAAGTGATGGAACCATGAATGCCCATCACAGGAAAGAACTGGATTCCATGAAACACTCAAACAGATATCCAGCAGATCAAAAAGTCTACTAAAAGTATATGCAGCAAAATGAGCCAAAATGAGGACAGAACACCAACTGAATGACTTCTTAAAAATAGCAAAGGACCATGAAAAATCGATCCAATAATTCTGAGCCAATGCAAAGAAAAATAACATAAGATTGATCAAAATCAATGAAAACTCAGATGATAGCACAAAGGACATTAAAAAAAAAAAAAAACCTGTCCACAGATGTAATGGCAGAAAATTTCCCATGCATGGAAAAAATTTTTAACATACACATAAGTGAGGCTCACAGAACTCCAATTAGCCATGATCAGGAAAAGAAAAACTATACCAAGGCATGTAATAGTCAACATTCCAGAAATTCAGCATAAGAACAAAATATTAAAAGCTGTTAGAGAAAGAAACATATCACCTATAAAGGAAAGCCCATCAGAATCACAGCAGACTTCTCAACACAAATCCTTAAGTGAAGGAGAGTGTGAAGTATTTTAAACCCTAAAAGAAAACTATCTCCAAAGTAGATTGATGTACCCACAAAATGGAGAAATAACATACTTCCATGATAACGAACACCTTAAGAAAGTAATGAGCACCAAACCAGCATGCCAAGAAGTTCTGAAGAATATTCTAGAAAGATATAACAGGGACTACAAGTCCATGAACTGCAACAAAATGAATCCACCAGGCAAGGCAAGGAATTAAACAGACAGGAATGACAGTGAACCAACAGGAAAATAATATGTCAAGGACAATTTAATACATATCAGTTATAACCATCAATATTAATGGTCTAGATTCACCAATCAAAAGAAACAGATTGGCAGAATGACTCAAGCAACAGTATCTGACAATACACTGCATACAAGAAACACATGTAACTCAAAAAGAAATACATAGACAGAAAATCAAAGATGAAAAACAATACTCCACATGACAAACCTGGAAAAATGTAGGAGTGACTACTCTACTTGCACACAAAGTGAATTTCAAGCCAAGAGTGATGAGAAGAGACAAAGAACTATATATTTGTTAAAGGAACAATTCATAGGGAAGAGATAACAATCATAAGTATATATGTACCAAATAGCAGTATACTCAAGTATATAAAACAAACACTAATAAATATGAAAAAGCAAATAGGCACTAATACAGTTTTAGTGGGGGATTGCAATACCTCACTGTCACACATAGACAAACCAACTAGACAAAATATCAACAAAGAAATATCAGAACTGAACCAAACCTTTGAACACATGGACTTAGATATCTTCACTGTTCCACCCCACAACAACAGAGTACATATTTTTCTCAGATGTACGTGGTACATTCTCCATAACAGACCACACACTAGCACATACAGCATTGTTAAATAAATACAAAGGAATTGGAATTATCGCATGAGTTATCAGATCATACTACAACAAAACTGGAAATCAATGGCAAAAGAAACCACAAAACTGCATAAACACATGAAAATTAAATAACATCCTCCTGAACAACCAGTGGATCACAGATGAAATTAAAGAAGTAATTAGACAGTTTCTACAATTAAAAGATACTGCCAATACAACACACACTGATACCTTGGTTCACAAACTTAATTCCTTCCATGCACCTTATTACAAATTGAATTGGTCATGACCCAAATCAAATTCTATATTAGGATCAATGTTGACCTTATGGGGAAATTTGATTTGGTTTGCAACCAACTCAGTTTGCAGCCAAAATTGTGGAAAGAATTAAATTTGTGAAATGATGTACCACCATACCAGAATTTATGGGACACAATGAAAGCAGTCCTATGAGGGAAATTTATAGTGTTTAATTCCCACAACAGAAAAATAGAGTGAACTAAAATAAATAACTGAATGTTGAACCAAATTAAATAGCACATATGAGGGAGGAAATTATAAAGACAGAGCAAAATATGGTACCATGAAGACTAAGAACACAATGCAATGAATCAAAGAGTTGGTTCTTTGAAAGATTAAATAAAATAGACAAACCCTTAGCCAATGTTTTCCAAAAAAAGAGAAAAGACTCAAATCCATGCAATTAGGAAAGAAAGGGGTGAAATCACAACAGATTCTTCAGAAATCCTGAAGATCATCAATACTTACTTAAACAGTCTGTACCTTAACAAGATAGAAAAGGCAGAAGAAATGGACAGATTCCTTGATATACATGAATTACCAAAGCTGAATCAGGAGATACAAAAATTTTAAATAACCCAATGTTAGTCAATGAAATTGAAGATATAATTTAAAAACTACCAACAAACAAAAGCCCAGGTCCTGACAGATTAATTTCTGAATTCTACAAGAAATTCAGAGATGATCTAATGCCACTACTCCTCAAGCTCTTTAATGAAATTGAATGGGAAGCAGTACTCCCAAATTCATTCCTGGAAGCAAGCATTACCCTGATACCAAAACCAGAAAAGGATTCAATCAAAAATAGAACTTCAAGCCAATCTCCTTAGTGAACGTGGATGCAGAAATCCTCAATAAAATACTGGCAAACAGAATGCAGGAAATCATCCAGAAGATTATGCACCATGACCAAGCAGGATTCATTCCAGGAACATAAGGATGGTTCAACATACATGAATATATAAACATAATAAAACACATTAACAGAACCAAGGACAAATCCACATGATCATCTCAATAAGTGCAGAAAAAGCATTTGACAATGTCCAATACTCATTCATGATTAAAAAAAAAGTACACAAAATTGGAATAAAACCTCTTTTTCTCAATCTAATAAAAGCCATCTATGACAAACCAACAACCAACATCTTCCTAAATGGTCAAAAATTGAAAGTTTTCACTATAAAATCAGGAACAAGACAAGGATGTCCACTATCACTACTCCTATTCAATATAGTTCTGGAAACATTAGCCACAACAATTAGACAAGAGAAAGAAATAAAAGGAATAATGATAAGAAGGGAAGAGGTTAAATTATCATTATTTGCAGATCATTATTTGAGTCTCCACCAAAAGACTCCTAGAATTAATAACCAAATTCAGTAGCATAGTGGGATACAAAGTCAATATTCAGAAATCAAGTGCATTCTTGTACATAAATATCAAATTCACTGAGAGTGAAGTTAGGGAAACAACACCTTTCACCATAGTATCAAGAAAAATGAAATAATTTGGAATCCATCTAACAAAAGCAAAAGACCTTTACATTGTAAACTACAGTTCTTGGAAAGGGAGATCAAAGGGAACATCAGAAAATGGAAAGATATCCCTTGTTCTTGGATAGGCAAAACCAACGTAGTGAAAATGGCCATACTTCCAAACTATTATACAGATTTAATGCAATTCTGATCAAAATACTAAAAGTATAACTCACAGAACTAGAGAAAATAAACATAAAATTTATTTGGAAACTGAAGAGACCTAGAATAGCAAAAGCAATTCTGCGCAACAAAGGCCAGGCAGGGAGTATCACAATCCCTGACTAAAATTACACTACAAACCTAATGTGATAAAAGCACCTTTGTTTTGGAAAACAAAAGCAAAACCAATAAATAGCCATTCATAGCCAATCTTTTTTGCATCTATACTTCTCCCATTTCCCTTTTTCTTACCATTTTATTATTTTGAAGCAAAACCTAGATATCATAAAAATTTTCCCTAAAAATATTTGTTTGTATCACTAAAAGATAATCTCATTTTCCCTTTTTCAATCTTTTTTTTCCTCTGTGCTTCATATTCACTGATATTTTTATAGTGCCTGTGGTTTTTAATATTAATCACTAAATGCTTAGTTCAGATACTTTTTTTAATCTTGGGATTCTTTTTGCTCTCTTTTACATCTCCTATTTACTTCTTCATCATATTTGCATTTTCCTTTAAATGCTTAAACATATTGTATGTATTTATGGTAAGCATTTTAAAATTTGACTCCTAATTCCACAATTTCTATCCTTTCTAGGCAATACTACTGACTAGTCTTTCTCCTCTACTTCGCATGTTCAGTAGTTTTTGACCAGATGATGGGCATTTTATGTATTCGATGTTGAATATCTGGATTTTGTTGTCAATCTACTTCTGTTGCTATTCCAGAAAACCTTGTAATTCATAAAGAAAAAAGGTTTATTTTGGCTTACAATTCTGGTGGCTGTGAAACATAAATCAGGGCAGCTACATCCAATGAAGAACTTGTGCTATATCAATTCATGACAGGAAGTGGAAGAGTAAGCAGGTACATATGACAGAGAGAAAACACCAGGAGTTATTAGGGGAAAAGTAACTCCCAAACTGTTAGATGTCAGATGTGCCACATTTGTAGTCTCAAAACATTAAGGAATAAAGTTACAAGCCAAAGAAGGAAGTTAGGAGAGTTTCATTGGAAATTAGGAGAAGCATGGCTCCTGGATTTCTAGAATGGGTCCTAAGTGGGTGACCACCAAGGTTCTTTCTCAAGGGTACTTTATATAGCAAAATCACAACATAAATACAGTATGTGTCAAACTACAATCAACCTATAGGATTAAAAGTATAGCCTCTTAGCTTCAGAATATTGATCCAGTAGGGAAATAAGACATGCAGTAAGGGTATATGGAAAAACAAAGGCATTCTTGGAAAGGGATGAATCCAGATGTCCCTATCTGGACTCACTGGACCAGATGATGCTAATTATGGCATAATCTCAAATTGCTGTTTATCCCTAAGGAAAGTTGCAGGCCTGGCTATTGCATCTTCATCTTGAGGCCTGGCTCTCTTCAGATTCACCTCCAGCCATAATCTTTATGTGTCTCTTCTCCTGTGATGACTTCCTCAAAAGCACAATTCTTCTCTGATTTGATACTAATTTCTATCTAAATTAGCTCTCTCTAGTAGAGTGACCTCACTTTATAATCACCTGCTCTCACAGTATCTAATCCAGCCACAAAAGCAAGAAATCATTCTAATGGGAAAATCATTAATCCATTCATAAGGGCTTCATCCCCAACTCAAACACCTCCCACGAGGCCCACTTCCCAATGCTGGCACACTGGGCCCCAAGCTCCAACATGAGTTTTGGTGGTGACAAAACACGCTGAAACCACAGAGGCTGTCTTTCTTTGGCTTTGTTCTGACAAGCTGCAAACTTACTTTCAGATCACTCTGATTCCTTTGCAAGATTTCTGAGTGGATCTAGAGAAGCTAACAATACAACAATTGCTTATATTTGTTCTATGGACGCTCACTTTTGGGGTCTCTATTAAATGCCCTGAGAAGTCAACAAGGACTCTCAGCCCTGATTGGGCAGAGCTCAAATATCTCCTCACTCTGGGGACTTCCGGAATTGTTCAGCTTACAGCTCCCCAGGCTATTGTTTGTTGGATTCCATTCTGTGTATTCTTGACTTGGTATTCACCAAACATTCAAATGGACCCCTATTTAAATCTCTGGAATCTTTGTTTTAGGAATTTTTGTTTGTTGGTTTGTTGGACTGTGTTTACACAGTAGCCATACAATATCTAATCACCTCTGCCTTCCTGAATTCCAATCTCTTGCCTCTTCAATTCAGTGAAACTGCCTGCTATGCTTCTAGGCTTCCTTCCTTTGGTAGTAGATTTGAATGAACCTCCAGGAAGACAGTTAACATCAGTATGGCATTTATCTTATGTGTTTCCCTTTACTTAGGGATCACAATCTTGTGTGCTGCCTGTTTCCAATGACTGGAAATGATTTGGTTGTTTGTTTATTTGTTTGTTACTCCATTATGACTGATAACAGAAATGACACTTTTTTTAAAACAGAATCAAAAAGCCATTATTAAACCTAAAAGCAAATTAATAATTTCTTAATATATCTTCATATATCTTCATATATCTAGTATAATAATATCTTCATATATCTAGTCAGTAAACAATTTTGTCTTTCAATTGAGAGAGGCAAGTTGAACGAATACCTGTATAATTTGCTTCCTTCTCTATCTTTGGGCCCCTGCTCAAATTTTACCTTATCAGAGTAGTTGAGGAGGTAAGAACATGCACACTCCTTCCTCTATTCTGATAAGGTAAAAAAACATTCTCAGAAGAAGGAACAGTATATATTGAAGGCTAGCACAGAACAAGCTGAATTTATTCAAGAAATATCAATGTGCCTACCAGTAGATAATACAGAGGATAGAAGTACAGATGAGGGCAGAGGGGTAAGCTTTGCAGAATTCTGAACACAGAAGTGACACCATATGGCTTCAGTTTTTAAAAAGCCACTAACTGCTGTGTCAAGAAAGAATGATTACAGGACAAGAACAGATGCAAGAGACCAGTTAGAAAGTCACTGAAATAATCCAAACAGCAAATGGTTGGTGTGAGAAGATAATAGACAGTGATTATATTTTGAAGATAAAATCAATAATACTTATTCGATAATACATGAGATATGAGAGAAAGAGAACAGTCAAGAACAATTCCAAGTTCTAACATTGGTGCAGAAAGCCATTCACTAATCCAGGAAAGACCAAGAGAGAATAGTTTTCAGAGGGAGATCAACATGGAAAGAGAAAAAGATATGTAGAAATCAAGACTTCTGTTTGTGGTGTATATTTAAGAGGAAATGTCAAGTAACAGATACACACATCTGGAGTTCAAAGGAGAAGTTGGGAGTAGAAACAAATTTGGACATGTCAGTGTATTTAAAAGAATTATATGAGAAAACCTTGACTTTGTGAACAAATGAACTAAGGATCAAGCCATAGGCACAATAATGTTAAAGTGTGGAATTATAAGTATAGAAATATTTAACAAAGGAGATGAGATAAAAGGAGGTCCAAGAGAGTGTTAACCTAGAAATAAATCAAAGTAACTATGTTACGACTCAGAGAGTGATCACCTATGTTGAATGCTTCTGATGGGTTGAATAATGTGAGGCCCGAGACCTGACCACCAGCTCTGGAAACAAAGCTCTTCAGTAGATAACAGGAGATGTGATCCCGTTTCCAAGCAGAAGACTTGTCCTTACTAGGCGCATGGATATTTCATTAATTTTAACAGGAGGGAAAGTGGAACTGAAGGTACAGTGCAGGTGACCTGACAGATGCAGTGGTGGGAACATAACTTGCTTCCTCTCTTCCTTTGGGCCTCTGTTCATATTTTATCTTATCAGAATAGCTGAGGAGTTAAGAACATGCATGCCCATTTCCCTACTCTTATAAGATGAAAGGCATTCTTGGCAGAAGGAACAGTATTATTAGGGTCTAAAACCCAGAAAAAGCTGAATATGTTCAAGAAACAGCTAAGAAACTAACGTGCCTGCAGTAGGTAAATACAGTTCTGATACTTTCTATCAGTTTTTTCTCAATAAATATGTTCCAGTTAGTGAACATTATATTATTTATCAGTTACTGTGCCAGGTACTAGAGAAGCAGCTATCAGTATTATCATGTTCCAAATACTTTCTGGGGCTCTTAATTATTACACAAATAACAACGGCCTTAAAAAGAAAGATCTGAGTATTGTGTTTATATAGAAGGTTGTTTGTGCTGGTGCATCCTGAGGTCTAGCACTTAATTCACTCTGTTCATACGTGGAAGAGCATGAAATAGCATGAAACACTTGCTGATGGCATCTTGGAATTCTGCTCCTAGGCACTGCCAGGAAGGGTTTGAATCAGCTGAAAACATAGCTGCACAGGTCTCTTCTCCCATGACACATAACACTCATAACTGTAGCACTTTGGATAGATTGATTATAAAAAAACTTAAGCCATTACACCCTCTTTACCAGAAGCAGCTCTAGAGCTGAAGGGAACTTTAGAAGCCTAACAAGTCCACTCACTCCTTTCAAGAATAGATGTTTTGGTCATATATAAAATATATTCTTCCTTCACTCCAAAAGCTTTACCTGGTTTTCAGCAAAATTTTGAGAAAATTCTAGGTTGTCAACCCAGGTTATTTAAAGCATAGAGAGAGGATGAAGAGAAAAGGAGACTAAGAAGACATAGTCAGAAAAGCAGACAATCCAGGATACAACATCAAGGAAGCCAAATTAGAAGCCATGACTGAGGAAGGAAGGATAAATTTGCTGGCAGGCACATATATTCTGGAAAGCTATCAGATAAATGGTGTTGGAGTATAACAGTTCAACCAGAGACCAGAGACCTTCCAGGCTGAACAATCTCCAACATCAGTTTCTGGTCTTTGTTGACTGCATTACAAACAGATTTTCTGGGGTAGCTGAAGAGTTTAAGATTTTTAATTAGAGAGTGTGTCTCTAGAGACATTAATCAGAGGACTATAATAACATTAATCATTAGCAGAAAGCCACCAAAGGTAGGAGATCAGGAAGACTCTCCTAGTGCTTATGATGCCTCCACCTAGAAAAGGAATTATTTCACAGAAAGCTCTGCACCAGTCTCATAGAAAACCTACAAGTGTTTTCTTAAAACAGACACCACAACACTGAAAACTCAGTGGACGGTATCATATGCAAATGTCCAGTACAGTGTCAAAATACATTTAAATGCTAGAAAAATGAAAGCATTTTCAACTAGGTGTCAGGAAATCCAATCCGGATTATTTATTTTTCATGGCCTTTCCTCTCTGGATATCAGTTTTTACATCTGTAAAATATGAGAGTTTGACTTCTCCCTCACTCTAATTTATCCAGAATTATAAATTTTGGTTTGGCCAGGAGTAAAACTGTAAAATCATCTGGGCTACGTTCTTACCTAATTCATTCTTTTAATAGTATCTTCATTTACTTAGGATTTCTAAACAGACTATTCCAAACAACTTGCCCTATGTTTTTTCCAGCAAGCCCAACCATTTGAAGTACTGCTTATCATATGGGCTTCCCAGGTACTCAGGGAGCATTCCAATCTCCTCTTCCTGGCCTAAAGAAGAGTCTTTCACTAGCCTCACCTACAGCTATTTTCTGATCCTTGATCCTTACTGAGCACTTCACAGTTTCTTAGAAAGGGCTCCTCGCTCCCACTTTCAGGGCCAACACCTGAACACTTTGCCAGCCCCTCCCTCTTCACCTACCTAAGTGCTAGTGAAGCAAACTAAACTACTTAGACATGGAATAAGAGAAAAGGGGGTCTTTATTGCCAGTGTCCCTCAAGTGACTAGTGTCTACCCGAGAGCAGAAAACAAAACCCTGTTTTCACTATCATATTGTTTCTATCAGATGGGGCAATTTTTCAGTGGAAATCAGCATAAAACAAAGCTACACAGGCCACAGCAATGATTAAAAGGAAATGAACAGTGATCGAGGGAGGCAGGGACTTCACACAGGCCTTTCAAGTCCACTGTGCACCATTGACATTTTCACACTGCTGAACCCCTCACATGACCCCTTACAGGGTCAAACCCATCAACCTCCTCAGGGAACTCGGCTACATCAATAAATCCAGGCAGCTTAGCTGCACAGCTAACCCATAGTTGCCCAGCTTCACCCTAGGAGATGGTCTCCTCTCTCACTAGTTCCTCATCCCAAGGGTCACTTCCTCCATAAACTCACCCTGTCACTGAGTTAACAGATACACAGTGTGCTAGGCTCTGCTAGATCCTGACTATCACACTGACCCTGTAATCCCCATGACAGCACCCTAGCTACTTTTTATAACATCTGTCACCATGTGGCACCATTGTTTATGTACCTATCTGTCTCCAGCTTGTTAAGAAAGGGTTGACATTATTTTGTTTGTATCCCAGAGTGGTGCCTAACAGAGGAACAACTCAACAATATCTGAGCAGTGGGTGAGTTCCTGATCAATAAGAATAAGCCTGTGCCTAGCAAGGAGCCTGGACTGCTTGTGTGGCTTTGCCACTTTGTACATCGAGATTTTTCATCTGGAAAGTGGGGATAATTACAGTAGCTTTCTAGCAGACTATTATAAAGAGTCACTGTAAAGTGCTTAGCACAAGGCCTAAAACTACTCAAAATTGCTAACTGCTGTAATTAGAAAAGAGGAAAAGGGGTCGGGGATGTCGCTTAGGGGTGCAGCACCTGACTGGCAAGTGCGAGGCCCTGAGTTGGATTCCTGGTACCAAAAGAAAATAAAAGAGAAGAAAGAAGTGGGGCTTTCTTAGGAGATTTTTGAAACTATTAATATCATCTTCCCACCGAGAAAATAAGAGAACCCTGGAAGTATGAAGTCCAGATTTTTGCAAAAGACCTGCCATTGAGATAGTGTTTGGATGTGAGGGCTTGTGAGTAGAGAACTTCTAGGCATATTTTCCCTCCAGTGAGTTCACAGAACACCCACACCCTAAACCAAAGGTGAGCTGTTACTCTGAGGGAACAGAGAGGCAGATCTGGGGCTCTGGGACAGAGTAGAGGAACCCCTAGGGGCAATGACCATTTAAGGAATGTGCATATTCCTTAAAAGTGCATAATCATGGAATTCTGAAGAGAATCCTTTTAAATACTCTCAGGGGGCCAGGATGGCAGTGGAGGAAGGCCTTTCCAGATGTCAGGTTTCATCTCTACCTCCAGCAGACCATTACTCAGAAGCCACCTGCAATACTCTACTCATTTTCCCTTGGCTTCCTGATGCATCCCAGCCTCTCCCACAGCCAAGCAACATTCTGATTATTGGTGACCTTGTTCTCTGAGCTCTAAGCATCCCTGAGTCCAGGAATTTTGCCTGAAAGAGGCACAAGTGGCCAGCATCCTTATCCCTTGAGCCCCAGGGCTCTGAACACTTCTCTGAGTGACATGCTGGAGGTAAAAGACCAGCACTTGGCTCCCATATAAAATCCTAAACTGCCCTTGACACCTTGGAAGCAGGAGGCCCAATTTCACTCACTGCACTACTTAATTTCACACATTTCTTTTTTCATTAAGCATTCCTGCTGCTCAAACCCTTGGGTCCCTGTTACTTTTACTCGTGGCCTTGGAATAATTTAAATTAGTCTAGGTGAGTTAATATTCAAATCTAGGAAGACTGATGCAGGCATTTAACCATGGAGGAAGCGATTTTCAATGCCCAGTGAGATGCTACTCTACCCATCAGAAAAGTCAGTCTTCTGTAAATAATTTGTGTATTGGATTCACTGGGCTTTTTTCACTCATTTTGTAGAAATAGTATCTGCAAACATAAAATGGAACATAAAACAGCAAATCAAAGGACTTATCCAAAGTCATACTGCCAATAATAGTCAAGCTAGAACATTAACCTAAAGTTTACTGAATTAAGTCAATCATCGTAAATGAAAGCCTGTAATTCTCCTAATGCTCAGCTAAAAGCCATTCCACTAAGGCAGTAGGAATTTTAACTTAAGGGACGAGAAAATCAACAAACATATTTTTCCACAAACATTTTTTCCAGCCTGTAATGGTTCTTCTAATAAGACTTTGTAAATGTCTGTTCTAACAGGCATAGATGAAAATATATTTCAGTGTTTAGAAAATTATGACTTCATTGAATTATCACACAAAGTTTGGTAGGGCATACTTGAAAAGCAGCTTTGCTTTCTTTTCCCATTGTAGGTACTCTAATTTGAACTTCATAAAACAAAGCCATAACTATTCTCTAAATAGCTGTTTTCAAATTACCCTTATGTTAGAAAAACATTTCCAATCCTTTTATTTGATGGGCCATTTTGGCCAGAAAAGGGAAAGTTCTGACTAAAACAGTTCCTGAGAAGAGCCCCAAAAGAGTGGAGGCAGTTGGTGTCAGGACTGGCCTGAGAATGACCTGAGAGAGATCTAGGTTGCCCACTACAAACAGTGGACTCTCCATTATGGGCAATAGCTCTCCACTCCCCCAGCAAGAAGCCAGGGCAATAAAAATGATAACACAAGGTTAATGTCGCCCTGCAGTCACCTAACACCATCTCTGCGTACCAACCTGCACTGACTGCCTTACGGCCTTAAATTCAAACATTTTATCCAGATGTTTTGAGATTTCTTAAAATTGCACCCCAACCTTAAAACCTATATATATTCAGTCCCACTCTAGATATTTGCTGATATTCACTCCAAGGTCAGACTGCCTGTAGGTAGAGGGATAAAATATGATCTTCCCCACAGTTTCAGTCTCATGGTGGTTCCTCACATGCTGCTATTACAGTCAGTTCATGTGCTCTGAGGTGGACTGTGACAAAGTTAGTCATACTCTGGCCAAGGCACAGCCCACATCATTGCCTGCTCCCAGTATTATCTTTGACTCCAGGTTTTTTCAGCAGCTGGATTCTCCAAGACCACTGAATTATAATGTGGAATCTGTCAGTGTGCTTGGGTTGCAGGTCTAACAAAAATGGAGAAAGGCACACAAGCAAAGGGTTGGAGTATGGAACTGTTGAGGGATACTGGTTTGACCTGCTCTGCTGGAGTATGGGATATATGAAAATAGTAGATGAACACAGGAAAGTTTAACACTGTAGTTTGAAGTCTGAAATTTATCTTGAGGTTATGAGGAATATATTGCAGTTGTCTGCAGACACGACCTGTACATTACAACGTAAGAAAAACTGAAAGGGCAAGATTGATGTAAGAGTCTACCAAAAGATCTACAGAACTATGATCTCTACTGAGAGCCAAAGGAGTTAGGACTGCAAGAATACTGGGCAAGGGGGGATGGAGGTGAGGATGATACACAGGACCAGTAAGGATATCAAGGTGGAAGAAATAGATAGGACAGCTTAGGATATGAAGTATTTTGGACACCAGCAGAACATTCACTAACAGCAGTCTCTGAATGATAGGAATTCAGCTTTAAAGGTCTTAAATTGGAGGATATTTGCATGGTGGCTTCATTACTACACAACACAGATCTAGAAGGACATGCATAACAGTAAGCTCAGGCCACTTCAGAGATCTGGCTTGCAAGAAGAATGGGGAACAAGTAACACTTCGTTTGCATACCTCTTATTTACTATGTAACAATGAGGGCATGTCTTTAAAAGTCAATAAATTATAAAAAGAAAAAAACATAATAATCCCAAAACAGGCCCGGTATGGTGGCACACAGCTGTAAACTCAGCACTCAGGAGGCTGAGGCAGGAGGATCACTGCAAGTCAGAGGCCAGCCTGAGCTACACGGTGAGTTCTTGGCCACCCTGAACTAACACAGCAAGACCCTGTCTCAAAAAAAATAAATAAATAAATTTTTTTAATTTAAAAATTAAAAGTAAACCACCAAGAACAAACCCTGAACTAAAGCTCAGTGAAACTGTCACAGAAACACATAGGAAAGCATTCTAACCTATAAATTAGGAAAACTGGGGTCTAGGTCACATGTGGGACTTCAGAAACTCCTGGGCCTCAATTTCCCTATATTTAGTTTACAACTGAATGATGAAGACCTCCAATTCTTGAAGTGTATAAGTGCTAGCAACCATATTTATCCTAGATTGTCTCCAAGAATCTATCAATGGGCGGGACTCTCACCTGACTTCTGGAGATGGTCTGTCTGTATGAACAGTCATGAATTATCTTCTCAGAGTCCGAATTTATCCTGATTCTAACTGTCTTTTTAGCCACATTTTGGTCTACCTCTGTATGTCAACGTTCTCAACTTTCAAGAACTGACACTTTCATCTGTACTCTGATCCCGTCTGTGTTCTCATGTGGTGAAAAATGGGCTCGGCTTTCTCTCTGTGTCTCTCACAGGAATGATCTGGTCTGAATGCAAAGAAATCTGGGAGGAGGGGCCACGGGAGTATGTGCTGCACCTGTGGAACCTCCTGGATTTCGGGATGCTCTCCATCTTCGTGGCCTCCTTCACTGCGCGCTTCATGGCCTTCCTGAAGGCGAGCGAGGCCCAGCTGTACGTGGATCAGTACGTACCGGACAGCACGCTGCACAACGTGTCACTTCCACCGGAAGTGGCGTACTTCACCTACGGTGAGTCAGCGGGGGCATCTCCCGCCTGTGTTTTCACCCAGACGCTTCTGGGACTTCCTTTTGGGCTTCCTTGGTTGCTGTCACAGTTTGTGATTTGTGACATGGCCGACTTTAGTCTTCTCAACATGTAATTAATTAGTGACTTAGAAATGATATCTTGGTGGGGGTATTAAGAAGTATTTTGGGGGGCCGGAGGTTTAGCTCAGTGGCACAAGCACCTGCCTGGGAAGCGGGACGTCGTGAGTTCGGTACCAAAGAAAAAAAAAGTTTTGTTTTGTTTTTGTTTTAGAAAGGTTCTTGGGAGATTTCCATAGTTCTTATGGTTTTGTTTTATAAAGAATTTTTTTTTTTTGATGTGGATTCAGGACTAAAGGGACTGTATATGCCAAAAAATGTTCCTTTTATATTGAATCCCTATGCTGTGTACCGTCTTGCTTTTCCAGTTTACAAATTCTTTTCTTGTGGTATGATGGGTTCTTAAGATAAACTTAATTCTTTCAAGCCAAAAGGCCTATAATTTGAGGCAGTAAATTGAGTAGGAATAATATAGCATCCATTTATTGAGGGTTTACTATGTTGCCTGGAACTGTGCATTTTATGCACATAAACTTCAGGCTTTGCAATAACCCTGCAAAATTAGTCTACTTTGCTTGTTCCCGTTTTATAGCTGAAGAAACAGGTTTTCTTGGCAGGGTTTACATTTCCAGAAATACAGGGTTGCCTTGTTTATCAGGGAGTCCTAGACTGAGATTGTTTGAAAATCATGCCAAATGACCTGGTATTTATGTCCCTAGGCATTGGAATTTGGGAGATCAAAGTTCAAATTCTAGTTCTGCGGTTTACTGTAAGACCTTGTTTACTTAACCTTTTCGAGTCTCTATTTTCCTCTTTGTAAAACAAAGATAATAATAATCTATATCAAAAAGTTTGTTTTGAAGATGAAATAAAATAGTGCATGTGAAGAGATTTACACTACATCCTGAAAATATTAAATGCTCACTAAATGATAACAGAAATTATCAGTACTACCTCTTGGGTCATTTTCTTGCTCAAACATTTTCTTGCTACACACACTTTCTGTAGTAAGAGAGAAGTATGAGCTAGGCATGGTAGTGTGCACCTGTCATCCAAAAGCGCTCTGGGAGGCTGAGTCAGGACAGTTACAAGTTGAAGCCCAGTGTGGGCACTTTACAGACTTACAGAGACACTGACTCAAAAATTTTTAAAAGGAGTGGGGGACTGGGCATGCAGCTCACTGCAAATGCTGGCAAGGTGGGGAGAAAGTGGAGAAAGATATATGAGAGGCTAAAAAAAAGAGCAGTCATTTGTTTTTACAAGTAAAAATTATCTGGATACTTTGTAAGCATTCATTAATGGCAGTTGCTACATCTTGAAGGGTTTTGGTGTCAAATTTTCCTGTTATAAACTATAATTTTTGTGGCCACAGAATTTTTGTGGTTAGGTACAGTAATAAGCTGGTTATGCAAAATTTGAGTTGCTGCTCACTTTCAATGTAGATTATATTATGTATAAATGAGATAACAAAACTTGCATTAAGAAATGGAGAGTCTTGTGTTAGAAATCATCTTCTCTCCATTTAGCAAATTCAGACTTTCGTAAAGCAAAATGAGTTTTTATGTTTGTACCTCTGTTGCTGCTCAAGATTCATCAGGGAAAGATGAGAGATATTTTTCTTAATATTATGATTCAGTCTGCAACATTGTCCATTTGTGACTTTTACTCCCTTATGAATTGTATTAAGTCTCACCCAACCCAAAGCATAGCACATTATTGTCCTTGCCTTTGTGTTTCATCCTGTGCCCTTGGAAGTCTTCTGGTCTCTCCTAGTGCTCATTCGTGCCCCACAAACAGGGGCAGAGTGCCCTCTTGTGGCCAGATAAACACTGGTTCCTTCCATAGCACTATAAGCAGACCCAGATTTTCAGTTTGTAGTAGGACAATTTTTCTCAGCTCCAAGATGGAGTTCTCTTTCTCTGAATCACCACAGTGCTGCTTGTCCTACACCAATTACTACTCTTACAATCCCATCCAAATAAAATATTTTTTACTAAAAGTCCTTGCCTGGTCATTAGGATCTGAAAACAGCAAAATCTATCTTAATGGATTGTAGGAGTGGCTTCTATTATTGCAGCTGAGGTTGAAGATAGTAAATTATAGGTGGCAGAAAAAAGAGATTCTTTTAGGTACGTGTTTAATAGATGAAACCACGTTCTATTTCATGGGATTCAGATGTGTCCTTTATCAATAAAAAGTGACAGGTATATTGGAAAATACATAATTTAGTCTCCTTACTTGTCCTTCATGGACTTTTGAATTATGATCTTGATGAGAACATAGAGTCTATAATGTTATTATTATTTCCAAATGTAATTTAGAATGTGCCACATGAAATTTTGTGGCCTAGCTTCTCTTCCTTACTAAAGGTTCCTTATTGCTCTATATTATTATAATTATTTGATAGTCTACCTTTGAAAATAAAGAATAAAATTTTTCCTCTTCCATCTCCCTTGGGTTCCAAGAATTGCTATGTAATACCCTTGCTATCTGCACTTACTGAGTTCTGAAAAGGACCCCATACCCCAAATCCAATCTTTAGAATGGCAATAATAGTATCTACTCTACAGGGTTGTTGTGAAAATTACAGCTAATGTAAGTGTAAGGGCTAATTTAGGTTTCTCAATGTTTCTCAGTTTAAGTCTCACTTAGCATTTCTCAACAGGGACACTATTGGCTTTTTCAGCAGGGTGATTTTCATGGTGTGGGGCTGTCTGTAGCACTGCAAAACATTAAGCACTCCAATAATACTCCAACCCAGTCATTTTGATCTCTTTTCTAGGAAAGAGATGCTACCTTCATTGAGACTCTCTGAGTGTCCTAACATATAGTAGGTAGATTATTAGTGATAAATGCTATGCCTCATACCATTAAAACTACAAAAGGAACACTTTGCAGGTTTGCTCTGCTAACACAAAGCAGTTCAGGCTCCAGCGGTCATCACAGACCACAGGCAGTTTTCCCAGCTAAGGACTGGCCTAGGACCCTTACTCACCTGGAACAGAGTTATCATGACAAAACTGCCTGATTGGTCTTCATCTGGGGGGCCTTTGCTAAATCAGGAGATAAATTTCTCAACACATTCCCTGCTGAACAAAACCCAAAAATGTTTTTCTCAAGCAAGATCCTTCAGATTCCTGGTTCCTATGTGAGCTTGGCTGATTCCAAACCCATCCTCATCCCTGCCACCTCCCTTTGCTCCTTCTCCAGGAGGTGGCATAGATTCTGTATGTGCAGGTTAAACACTGTTGAGGGGACACAATAGCAAGCAGTGTGGCAAGTTCTGTGACAGGTATGTTGACAGGCTACTATGGGTGCACACTAGGGATGGGGATCCCGCCCAGCCTGTGGTAGTGACAGAAACTTTCTTGAAAAAGTGACGCCAGATCAGAGTCTTGAAGGATAACTAGAAACAAAGTGAGGAGGGGTGTTCTGGGCAGGTGAAACAGCACATTCAAAGAGGGTGACAGTTTCTGTATATTGGGGTTAATCTAAGGGCAAGGCAGAAATGGCAAGTCATGTGTGGTTGGAGACCACAAAAGATGACTAATTGGTATCTCTTCCACAGCAGATCCTACCCCCTCCCCTGTGAGTAACCCAAACTGTTTTCTTTTAGCCAGGGACAAGTGGTGGCCTTCAGACCCTCAGATCATATCGGAAGGACTCTATGCAATAGCAGTTGTGCTGAGCTTCTCTCGCATTGCATACATCCTGCCAGCCAATGAGAGTTTTGGGCCCCTACAGATCTCTCTGGGGAGAACTGTGAAAGATATCTTCAAGTTCATGGTCATTTTCATCATGGTATTTGTGGCCTTCATGATTGGAATGTTCAACCTGTACTCTTACTACCGAGGTGCAAAGTACAACCCAGCGTTTACAACGTGAGTATCTCAGGGCTCTCCCTTGAGGGTCTCTGGACTTCCTGGGGGTCTCTTTCAGGTGGCTTTATGCAAAACTTGGGTTTCTTTGGTATTTCTCAAGCTTAAAGGCAACTTCATTCAAAGATAACTTAAGATTGCAAGTTCAGAAGGTGACAGAACAGAAGAGCTGGGTTAAATCCTCATTTTACCACTTTCATGCTACGGCCATGAGTATATTTCTTAATTTCCCTGAGCCTGAATTTTCTAGCCTTTAACATAGGGATGATAATAATAATACCTGCTCCATAGAAATAGTATCAGAATTCAGTGAGATGCTATAACTCACATGGGAAACTCTCAATAAATAGAAAGAATTACTATTATTATGATCTTATCCTGTGTTCTCTAGAAAATAGAACCCTGAGCAAAACTCGCTTATCTACACTTCATTAGAACAGGAATTGTAGTCCAAGGGAAATGAGATTGAGGAGAAAAGGAAAGTAAAGAATGGGAGGAAGGTAAGCTAGGACAAGGTATCATCACTCTATTGAAGGTATGGGAAGTCAGGTATGGAGAAGGCTAAGAAGGCTGCTGCCCTGACCACTGTCTGCCAGAATATAAAACCTGGCCAGAACAGACCTCTTGGGGGAGGCTACATAGAAACATCACATACATCTCAGGAGAGTCAATCAGGATTTTTTAAATAGAAAATTTATCAATCAAATTTTTCCCCCTGCTGTCTCTTGTGAGTCAGATCCATGAATTCAACTATACTTTCAGGGTAGTGCTAGGGCAATTGTGCCCACATAACATAGAGGTAAGTCTGCTAGTGGGTACAGGTCAGCAGCTGTCCATACCTGGTTGGGCATCTAGGCATGCCAGTGCCTGTGCATGGGCATCTGGCGATATTGCACACCTCTGTGGTCACAGAGGGAGGCCAGGCAAGGGAAGCAGAAGACATGTGGGCTGGGTATAAGACACTGATGTCATGGTCTAGAAATAGCTGCTATGGGGGCTGCAGCTGGCCAAGCAGGCAGAACAACACAATGGCATTCGCTGCAAGGAAGTGGAGACAGAGCTCACCAAGCCCATGTCCACAGAGAGCCAAAACTCTTCCTTCCTGAGGTAAATGTCAAGTGTTCTCCTGGAGGATCACCCCTAGCACCAAGCAGGATCTAATGAAAGGGTCTGGCAGGGCTGAACCTTGATACAGGCATTTACCAGCTGGCAGACCTTAAGCCAACTTACTTGATTTATCTGAGGTTGTATATCCTCATCAGTAAAATGGAAATAAGATGTCCCACCTTATTAATAATGCCTTCATGGATAAATGCAGTAGTTTACGTAAAATAAGCACGTCTCTCCTGTGGCCTATGGACTGACTTGACCACGCTGCGTGAAGTTGAATTGTCTTAGGCACCAGATAAAATATGTAACACAGTTAATGTATGCAGGTAACAAAACTTCCTTTAAAAACACTTTTATTACAATATAGTTGTGTCTAACCCACTTGCCACAAGTTGAACATTCCTGAAAATATCTAGCCACAGAGTATTTGCAAGCTATGTCCTTCCCAATACCATCCTATTTCTAGAACATCTCCTTGTCTTCAGCAAGCTCCTTCCAGAATCTTGAAAGGAGAGTCAGGACTCCACCATAATCACAGCAAGGGACTAGTGGGGGTAGGCACTCCCTGACACTTGTCACGAGGAAGCCCTGAGTAACTGGCATTTTCGTTTTTGAGCCCTTAGAAGTGGCTCTGAGCCTTAGTCACACAATCTCCCTGAGCAATTTTACCTGCCAGAAGGGCCTCAACTTACCTTTCTTCTGGAGAAATCACCCATTAAGGAGGAGACCAAGAAGAAGAAGTGATATACAGAGAATGCTTGGGTTATAATAAGCCTTCAATAAATGGTAGTGATGATAATACAGATGGGAGCACGGGGTGGGAGGAGGGTAGATGACAGGCAGAGAAACCTGGATAATCATTCAGCACTGTAGGACTACCTCTAGGCAGTGGCCTAGCTGACAAACTGCCCACTAGCTCAGGTCAAGAACAGTGTGGAGGCAGCCCGAACTACTTTATAACACTTCAATACTCAGCAGTTAACTGTTGAAGAAATAGGTTAAGCTTGAGTCACTCAAAAGTGAATTTGTTGTGGATGTGCTAGAAGAAGGCATCCACCCATCGTGAGATACATTGTTATTGGATACAAGAAAGTTTCAGCCAATAAACAAAGGCTTTTATCCTCCATCTTTGTCACTTTCCTCATTGCTGGGACAAAATACCTGACATTCACAATTTAAAGGAGGAGAGGTTTATTTTGGCTCATGTTTCAGAAGTTTCAGTACGTTTTCTTACTCTAACTTGGAAATGGCGTGGTATAAGGTCCTGCTCACGTCATGGCTATCCAGAGGCAGAGAACAAAGGGGGGAACTAGGGAGGAAGAGACGTCTTCCCAGAACGTGGCCTCAGTGACTCTCCTTTTCTAAGCAAGCCCCACCTCCTAATATCACATTTAGCTACAGTCCCCCCATGGTCCAAGAATCTTCCAAGAGCCCTAACTATGAGCTCATGAGGCTTTCAGGGACATCCAGATAAAAACCGTAACACTCTTCATCATCAGGACCTGATATTCCCTCCTATGTCTCAAGTCTAGCGCAGTGCTTTGCGTAGAGCATTTCCCAGTACATGCTTTGTGAGCAAGAGTGAAGGAATAAACAGGAGAAACAAAGTCAGTTTTCAAGGCAGCAGGGTAAACAGTAGACTGGGAATTTAACAGTATGGGCTTCTGCCCATCTCCACTGCCAATGTTCTTTTGTGTTACTCTTCTCCTTCCCTTACTGGGAACCTGTATGACCCACAGGACCATGAAAAAGGCCGTGACTTAGAGAAAAGTTGATCTTGCCACAATTCATCACCAGATATGGCACGGCTAATCAATCTATAGAGGTCTGGTCTGGGGTCTTGATTAGGAAGTCATGAGGAAAAATGAAATCAGGAGAAAGGGGCAAAGTAATTGGTTCCTGTGTGCTAGGAACCAAATGAAGACTGTCTAGCACACCTTTCTGAAATGGGTGAATTGAACTAGTTTGAACAGTCTTCACTGAGGTTAGTGTACTTGAATCACACCAGAACCCAACCAAAGACCCCAGGCCTTCCAGCAAAAGGACATGGGAGAAAAGGGAGGGGGGGTATCAGCACAGTTTAGGAAAAATAGGATATTCATTGCCTTGGCAGTTCCCGAAAGGGGATGTGTAGCTGTAAATAGGATTTGATTGAATAAGAAACATCAATAAAGCAGTGAAGTGGGAAAAGGAAAGAATGGATTTTTGTAAATGTCATCTTTTACCTTTTGACTGCTCTCTGGAGCATGTCACCCCCAAGACATTGTCTTTAGTAATAATTAAAAGAAGCCACACAAGAATAAATAAGGCTTGTTCCTTAATGACTTCCAAGCTATGTTGAATGCTTCTGTGCTGGTGATAAAGTCAGACAACTCTACTCAAAGACATGCCTGCTTCAACACAGCCCATCTTCACATTGCCCACCCACATTGGGGTTTTCCTGTTACCTGTCCACAAGGAAATGGCCTACCATGTGGGGAATTTTGAGTTTGTGGGGTAAGACAGAGCTCTTCTCATCTGTTTCTAGAGTCTGTGGCAAAACAATCTTACAGAAGGAAAATTTGGTTTGGAACACACTGCAAAAGTCCCCTTCCCACACTTCGAGACTGACCTCCAACTATACTTCTTCCATGTTCAAAGGAACACAGTTTTCCTCAGGAGTCTACTCAGAAAGGCAGTTAGGAATCCAGAGGGAGGCTACTCATAAGAGACCCAGTGGCCCTAGGAAACTAGTTCCAGCTCACAAAAGCCAGTCCCATCTGAGTCCCACCAAGTTTCTGTTCCATTCCAAAGGAGAGGGATAGGGCAGGCATTGAGACTGCAACCTCCAGCCCCCAAACAAGCCCCAACATGAGTCCCACTGTGTTCTAATTCCAGAGTTACACGCCTCCTTCCCCATCCACTAAATTCTCATTTCGTCCACCCAACAGACTTCAGTGAAGAAGCCAGAAGAAAATGAATGGGTTGAGCTAGTTCACCCCTGAGTGTAAATAAATACAAAGTATTAGTAGTCTTAACTGAGGTCAGTGGTCCTCAAACCACACCAGAATCACCCACAGACATGGCTAAATTTTGAACTCTTTTTTTTTTTTTTTTTTTTTTTTTTTTTTTTTGCGGCACCAGGGATCAAACTCACAACCTCACGCCTGCCAGACAGGTGCTTAAGCCAGTGAGCCAAACTCCCAGCGACATGGCTAAATTTAGAACCTCAAGATCCCACGTTTTAGCATCTAATTACAGTAGTTCCAGAGTAGGATCCAGAAATCTGCATTAGCAAAACTACTGTAGGATTCTCATAGAAATCTGCACTAACAAGGTCACTGTAGGATTCCTGTGTTAGGACCATGGGATAAAAACGTAGATCTGATCCAGCTTCATCATTAGGCAGATGAAATGGAAGCTAGTCTCAGCTCGGTGCAGCACAAAAGCAAGTTGCTTGTTAATTAATCTAAGCGAGTATCTTATTAATAAGATTTCAGGCCATGCAGGCAGGTTTTGTTTTGTTTTGTATTGTTTTGTTTTGTTTCATTTCGTTTTGTTCTTTAAGCACAAGTCATTGAATAAGGTAAATCCAGCAGGAGCAAGCCCCAGAGTCAGATCCTACATTGCTTTTCATAACCATTTTGGTGACAGGGCCTGGCCTAAATATATGCACCTGGGTCCCTGGCTGGTGAGCAGGGGCCTGTCTGGACATGACAGATAGCATACCTTCTGGCAGCTCATTATCTCCAAGCCACTTCTCCTAGAAACTGCAAATGACTAAAGGGGAGGAACAGAAAGCATTCAGACTAGAGTACCATTTATGCTCCCAGAGTACAGAAATGAACTATCCCAGAATGTGGATATGGAAATTAAAAAGTCACCTGGGAGCATGTCTTTTTTTAAGAAAGTCTTTTTAAAAAAGTTCTCAGTTCAGACTGTTAGAAATTTTGTTCCTGGGAACGTATTTTTTTATTACATCTGTTGAAGTCAGTAGAGAACTAGGATTTGTGTTTTGTTTTATGGTAAACTTGGCTGAAATTCACATGTTCTATAAAGCAAGGACTTTCTGATTAGAGGTTAAATGGATATCTTGGGATCCCGGCACTCTTGTTACAATGTTAGAAATTAAGAAAAGGTCCTGAGCTCACAGAGGAAATGTGGCTGGGTAAGATACACACACCTTCCTTATACAGTCATATGTGACTTAACAATGACACATTTTAAGAACTGCATCATTAGGTAACTTGGTCATTGTGTGAACATCAGGGTGTACTTACACAAACCTACATAATAAAGCCTTCTACACACCTGTGCTATATGAACATCATCGCATGTGCATGTGGACCACTGTGATACAAACATCATTATGACTTGAAAAATACACAGAGGATAGAAGGATTAGGGGCAGTAAGGTAACCCAGAGCAGGGAAAGAGAAGGCTCTCTAACAGCACATGAGGACCCCTGGCCTCCCTTATGTATGAACTTGGCCTCCTCCACTTAACTCTAACTGGAAATTAAATGTGGGCACTAATCATCAAAATATGACTCAGCAAACCTTTTCTATAGGCTGCTGTGGAGTCAGCTTCATAGGTTGACTGATTCCTCATTAAAAGAATACCTCTTTTAAGATTGTTCTTTCTAGGAATTATTCTAGTGGAAGAAGCTTCAGCAATGCTAGGCAAAATTAGAAGCTTCTGTGTTCCATAAAAGTTATGGAAAATTTTCATACTTGATTGGGGGGGATTTACAGATGCCCACAAGGAACAGGAGTCACTGATTCAGCCCCTCCCAGTTTCTCCAGGTCAAAGAAAAGCCAACTTCCCCTGGCAATCCTAGAGAGGCACCTGGGGCTGAGGGAGAGGGTCCTAAAGAATGACATGAATGCTCGCCCTACCCCAGGACTGCAGCACCACCCTGCCTACCATGGACTGGCCAACCTAGAGATTGAGGCTCACTTACCCAGCTCAAAGCTAAAATCAAGTCACCCCACCCATCAAAAAACAATCAAGCCCCAAACAGATATTTTGGAGACTGTAAGGGACAATAATAATAATAATAATAATAATAATAAATATCACATGCTGACCAATTATTTGTGACAAAAAACAATCAAGCCCCAAACAGATATTTTGGAGACTGTAAGGGACAATAATAATAATAATAATAATAATAATAAATATCACATGCTGACCAATTATTTGTGACAAAAACGTGTGTCAGCCCTCTCATTTAATCCACACTATGGAATGACATAGATGCAACTACAGGAAACATATTTTTTGGCGGAGGGTACAAGGGATCCAACTCACAACCTCACACTTTCCAAGCACATGCTTGAGCTGTTGAGCTAAACCCCCGGCCCTAGGAAACAGATTTAAAAAGTGACACTGGACTTGTCCAAGATCACAGAACCAGGAAGAGGATATAAATATATCCAAATTTTCAACACTTCACTCCATCCTTCACCTTCTGAAATTAACAAGAATGGGAATCCCATGCCCATATGCTTTGAGTTAGAGGCTAGTCTCTTTAAAAGCTAGGTTGCTTCCTTAAAGTACTAAACTTAAGGAATAGCATACTGAATTCTAGTTTTGATTTTCAATAAGAACCTGATATATATCAGCTCTAAATAAACTGTGGAAGTATCTACTCCAACGTGACTTCATTCACTTAACAAACATTTATGGAACAGTCACTCTACGCCAAGTTCTAAATTAGTCCTGAGATTGTGGAGATTAATAAAGCACTCCTTTGCCCCAGGGGAACTCATAGATAAGTGGAGAGTGGGGACAGGGGCGTGAGAGCTATGAAGGATTCATGGGCAGCACTGAGGAGGAAGCGCTGAACTCTGCCCGGCTGGGTCAGGGAAGTCTTCATGGAAGGGGTGGCCTTGGGGATAGTTTTGGATAGAAGGGAAGTCTTAACTATACAAGGAATTTTTTTAAAAGAAAAAAACAATAAAACAAAGATACAGAATTTCAAAAACAAGATAATAGGAACTTGACAATGGTTAATATATTGCATATTGTTATCTGAAAAGTAGTTGCTCAGATTACAAGATATACGCATGCATAATTGATCAAACAATGTAAATACAAACTTCTCTCTTCAATGAACTAAGAGAAATCAGTAGTATAATTATCCTAGCTATCTTTTGCATGTTTGTGTATATATATTCTTTTTTTCTTTTCCCTTTGTTCTTTTATCCTTTCACCTATCCCAGTTGTTCTGTATTTTGGGATGTTTCTTTCCATTTCCCAATATCTATTTTAGATTTGGGGTCAGATTTATTTTTTCAGTTTTTTACACTAGGGAGACAATACAATGTTTACACATGTAGATCTGGTTTATTCCACTTATGAGTATGGACTCTAGTCGTGCAGAGAATTTTTGAAGAACTGCAAGTAGGCAAGAGTTTGAAGAGATGGAAGCAGAATAAATCAGAGTCCAGAAGAACCCAGATTGTGAAGGGCTTTATAAGTCTTGATAGGGTGTTAGAATCACCACTAAGCTGTTTTTAGGAAGAACATTGTGCCAACTGTGTGAAGGATGGGCTGGAGGGGATGAGAGTGAAAGTTCAAACTTGGCTTTAGCTTTGGGCTAAGAATCTGATGGTAAGAACAGCCATGGCCCCTCCCTTCTTGAACCCTGCAGACTGATTGGGAAGGTAGATATTCATGAAATCATCACAGGAAGGAGGCATGGTTACAATCAGAAAATGTTCCATAAAAAAGGACTAAAA